>VZRR01002871.1:16584-63763 GCA_013398015.1 Oreocharis arfaki
CCTCTCCAGGTGAACACCCCCAGCTCTCTCAGCCTGGCTCCCAGAGCAGAGGGGTTCCAGCCCTTGGAGCACCCCTGTGGCCTCCTCTGGCCTCTTTCCAACTCCTCCTGTCCTGCTGAGCCCATACAAAGAAGCACCAAGAACAAGCTGATGTCACAAACCCTGTTCCCCACAGCAGCATTCTGTACCTACAGGCAGGCGAGTCGGAAGCAGGCGGTGTTTCCCAGAGGCCGGGAGCGCACGCAGGCTGCCATGACCCCTGCAGGGACCCCGTGCTGGTGACAGGGAGCTCACAGCTGATTATATCCCAATTTAACTGTCACTGAGCTGGGCGCGCTGCGGCGACAAGAGCCGAGCTGGATAATCCCATTCCTGCTCTAATCCACAGCACCCTTTCAGCCCCGGGGCCCAGCACTGCTCACTGCCTCTGCGACGTCCCCAGGTGGGGTTTTAGGGTGGGAGGGAAGCCTGGTGCTTCCAAAAAGCAATGAGAGCTGCAAGCACCCCCTGGAGAACCACCCCTGGGCCTTGTGTTTGGGGACAAAGCTCGTCCTGTGGGTTACAGACCTCAGGCAAAGATGATTCCAGAGATTTTGGTGCAGACTGGTGTTTCTGGGGCACTAAGCTAGCACTGGCACAGATTTTCCTGGACATGTCCAGGATGGGGCTTGGAGCAACCTGGGATAGTGGAGTGTATCCCTGCCCATGGAAGAAGGTAGAATGAGATGAGCTTTAAGGTCCCTTTCAACCCAAACCATTCCGTGTTCTGTGATCCTAAAGGAGTTCTTCCCTGCCTGCCAGCATCCCAGTTTCACCCCAAACCCCACTTTTCCTCCAAAAACGGGGTGGGCCCAGGAGCAGTTTCGCCAGCAGCGGTTCAGACCCGGGGAAGGAGATCTTGGCTCACATTTCTGTGCTCCAGGCAGAGGTTTCAAACCAGTTATTACAGGAGGTGCTTGCACATCAAAGGGCACACGAATGTTTTGAGGGAAAACAAAAATAGAACGAGTTCCCCTCCTGACTGGAAAATTATATGTTGTGTTTCTGGCTTAAGTGATAGATTAAAAACTGCGAGTCTTTCAGGTGTTTGGATCACCTGAGAAGTTATTTTAGAGGTTAGAAATGCTAATGAGGGTACAGAAGATCTCCCAAGGCAAGCAACGATTAACTCAAAGAGATTGCCAGGCCGGGCTCCAACCCAGCCTACAGAAACCAGCCTAATTACTCTCGTTATTCCTCCAGAAGAGCTATTTTGGTCTCTCACAGAGTTACAAACACAAAGAACAAACCAAGTTCCAGCAAGACACACTCGGCCCACTCGCCATGGAACCCTCAGGGCTGTGTCTCCCTCAGGCCTCGCTCCCCTGCCCCGCGCAGGGGGCTCTGCTCCCGGCTGCTCCCGCTCACCCATGCTCTGGCTCCTCGACGGGATCCGTGAATTCCGAGTGCACCGTGGAGTCGATGGCGCTGTCAGTCTCCACCTCGTCGTGCATCTCGTGCTGGACAAGAGTGCTGGTGTCCTCATCCGTGAAGGTCTCGCACTCGCTGTAGGTGCTCTCCGAGCCCATGTAGGCACTGTCAGTCACCTCATTTGCCTGGTTAAAAAGAAAACAAACACAAGAAGCAAAAAAGTAAGACCCTGCAGCTGCGTGGATTCACGGCAGAGCAGGACAAAACACGGATGAGGAAGCAGATTTTTGCTGTGATGCATTTCTGAGCGTAGAAACCCAACCTCTGGAATCACCCCAGGGCCAGGTGCTGCTCTGTGGGCACCACAGGGTGCCTTTGCAGGGTTTGGGAAGCAGATCACAGAAACGGGGACTAAATAAGAGCTGGAGGGAGGTTTTGTTGTGAGCTAGCATGGAATTGGCCAGGGCAGGAGAGATTACCCACCACTGACTCAGCAGTTCCCATCACCGCTGCTTTCTCCCACCCCATTCCAAGAGGACACGTTTTTCATCTGAATTCCCTGCAAAAACCCCCATTCAAAACTCCCACTCAGCCCTCAGAGCACTTTTTTTTTTTGCCCTGTCTGCTTAAACCTTCCATCCCTTGACAGCAAATAAACTGTTTCTAAATCTTCATTACAGCTTCTGCTTTGCAGGGACTCAAATCCCTGCACTTCAGCTGGAGCAGCATCTCAAATCCAGCACTGAGCAGACTCTGGGAAGGCAGCAGGACTCGGGTTTTAAGAGACCGTGATATGAGCACAGAGAACTGGGCTTTCTTCCCAGCTCTGCACCCCAGGCAGGTGTTCAGCTGCAGTCCTGCCTGCTTGCTCCTACCCACAGGCAGGGACGATCCCTTCTGATCCTGATGTCTGGAGAACCATGGGAGCAGCATAGAACCTCCCCAAGAAGGCCAAAGCTCGTTACCCCTCACAGTGCCAGCCCCTTTCCCAAGATTTGGGGATTTCCTCAGCATGCCTCAGAGCAAAACAAGGAATTTTTGGATCTGCCAGAGCTGGCGCTGGGCTCCAGCTGATCCCTATCCCCAGAGGGGTTGGGCAGAGGGGTGGGAGCCCTCCTGCCTGGCCTCCAGCTGAAGAGCTGCTCATGGAAAGCCATCTTCTCCATCTGAAGTTCACCTGACAGGATCCCACGTGCTCAGCTGCCCCTCCAGCACAGCAGCAGAGCAAAACAGCAGCAGTTTGAACACAGGCACAACTGAAGCAAACCCCTTTTCCTCTGCACAGAGCAGCTTTCAGGGCTTTTTCCAAGGATTTTGGAGAAAATGACATTTCTCAAAGCCCTGTATTCATAGAATCAGAGAGTGGGCTGGGTTGGGAGCGAGCTCAAAGCCCATCCAGTTCCCCCCCCTGCCATGGGCAGGGACACCTTCCACTATCCCAGGTCACTCCAAGCCCCATCCAGCCGGGCCTTGGACACTTCCAGGGGCAAAAAGGGATAGAAAACCTCAAAGGGATGGAGAGAGAGCTTCTCAAGAGCAATTCCCATTCCACACGGACACCAGGAGCAGCCAAGTGACCCAGTCCAGCCCAGCTTGGCTCTCCCAGCCCCTGAGCCCACCACACTCAGTGGAATGGAGACAGCCAGGAGCTCCTCTTGGAAGCGTGTGGTGTGCACAGGCTCAGCTCCCATCTGGCCTGTGCACACCAGCACCTCTAGGACACCACCCTGAAGTTAAACACGACATAAACCTGCACAGAGCTGGAGTCTGAAGGAAGTGTGAGGAGAAGGGGCTGCTCCAGTGAACTGCACCAGGGCAGAGCCTGTGCCAGCCTTGCAGGGAGAAACAAAAGCCTCTAAAGCTCCCACTTAAAAAAGCATAAATCCACCAAAACCCCTTATGCACCTAAAGCTGGGACTTGCTTAAGTGCTTTACTGGATTTATGCTGCACTTTCTAGAAACACCATTAATGCTCCAGCAGGAGGGACATGGGGAAGCAGAGGCTTGACCTGCCTTGGCTTGGTCACGGACAGAGAGAGCCCAAGAGGTGACAGCAGCCACCCCCAAGTGCACATGCTCCTCCCTTTTGCCTGTTTGAAAAAGATTTCATGTCAAACTGGAAAGAATTTTGCTTGCTACCTACAAAATAAAGGCTGCTTTTTAAATACCAACCCCTCCCTTCTCACTGGAAAAGCTTAAATTTAAGTATACATTGAAGTATTATAATGAGCACAATTATTGAAAGAAGCCAAAAAACCTCCAAACACACCAATTCACACGTAATTTGACCAGAACTCCTGCTGTGGTTACTGCTGACCCTCTCAACACGAAGCAAACCAGGAGCTGAACAGTGCCCTTAGTCAGATGTTGGAACAAGAGGACCTTTTATGTCCCTTCCAACCCAAAACATTCCATGATTCTATGATTTCTCTATCAAATTGTTCCAAAACACCTTATTGATGGGAAATACATGCATGGAGAGGCTGGATTTGGGAGCAACCCTTTTGGAGTAGCAGAACCCACCAGCACAGCACATCAACCATGGTACTCCAGCCACACCAAAAATGTGCATCAATTTTTTATATAAAAATTATATTTTTCCTTTGTGATGCCAGCTAGATGAGGTTTCAAAAGCAAGAGAGGCCTATTAAAATTAAACCTGCATGGGCAACGAGTTAAGAAGCAGCTGAAACCGTAAACAAAGTCCTTTCCCTGAGCACAAGCGTGGAGAACTTTGCTGCACATTTCATCACAGAATCAGTAACTAAACCTCGAGAAGAGATGCCAGGAGGAGATAGGCAAACCAAGGGGGTTCAGGTATTGCCAAATGCCAGACAGAGCCAGCCAAGCCAAATCTCTGTCCCTGGGCAAGTGTGTGGGTACAGAAAGTTCTTATTTATGGCCTCATGAGCAGCTAGTTTGTGTAGTGACCCTTCAAACCCCTCTGCCATAGCTCTCTTTCAGCCAGCTTTGCCTTCCTGTGAGCAGAAAGTAAACACTTTTTCCAGCTTAAAAAAAAAGCCAAATACACTTAAAAACATCCATGGGCTCAGGACAGCCAGGCTGGGCTGCAGCAACCCCAGAGGATTTGCCAGGAACATCCACACCACATTCAGAACGGGGTTGGCGTCACCAATATCAGTGCATTTTAAATTTTTATCAAGTAAAACACACCCTGAGGTGCTTCAGGCAAACCCCAGACATTAAACCTGGGACTCAGGCACACACAGAGTTCTGAGCTGGAACAGGATCAGGGTTTGACTGAGGTTCCCAATCCCAAATCCACCTCCTCCAGCAGTATTTCCCCAGAGCCACACCTGGCTGACAGGACACGGGCCACCCCGAAGCACCTCTGCCTGCTCAGGGAAACTCCAGGGATCTGAGAGCCCAGGTGCTTCTAAAAGGAAATAAATGATGAAATCAGCACTGGGATGATGTAATGTGCCCTGATGAGACAGGGGAGGTGGTGAGGTGCCCTTAGGAGCCTTCTCCAGCAGCAGCTCCTCCATTCCAGGCATCTGATGACATATGGGAGTAAAGATTATTTGATTAGGTGTTGTAAAGTGCTATAAAACCATATGGATTCAAAAAAAGCTGCTGCAGTAAGAGGAGAGGGACTCTTGGGAATCACCTGCAAGGTCCAGGCAGGGACAGGCTCAGCTTTGATCTGCCATGGCTAGAAGGTTCAGCACAAGCTCTGCCAAGGCGTTGCCTTCGAAAGGAGGGCAAAGTCTGGCCCCCAGGGAGGTTCCTTCCAGGCAGAGCTGTCCCTGGAGCTGTCTCAGCATCCCCAAGCTCCGCTGTCCTTGGCTACAAACACTCAGAAGGTTGAGAGGGGAGGTGAGTGACAAGGAAAAGGAAAAACAACTCTGCTTTCCCAGCAGTGTGAGCCTGCTTCTGAAGAATCTGGCCCTGACTGCGCACGGGATGGGGAAGAGATGGATCAGCTACAAAAATGCCCCTCCAAGGACACCCTGTGGCCCAGACAGGGGTGACAGTGCCAGGCTGGGAGCCAGGGAGAAGGGAGTCAGTTGTGTTTGTAGTCCCACATTAACGCAGCTGACCCCAAAGCCCTGAACACCTCACGGCAGCTCATCCTCTGGAATGCCACTTTGGGGACTACCACCTCTGGGTCCCAATATTGCCCTCTTCCCACATATCTGGGCAATGCCAGCTTTTCAGGGAAGCCAGGGAGCCTATGTTCAGCCCTGGGTGAAGGCAACTTTCACAACTCAGCCCCCAGAGCTGGGGTTGGTGTTGTTACACTCCATAACCCCTCTCAAGGCTGGGCAAGAGAAACGTGCTGCACCTGCTGGGGCAAAATCAGAAACACTCACCCAGCCCAAAAAACAAACCCCAAACCAACTCACAGAACACCACATCTGGCTGTCCCCAGCACCCCAAACACCAGCAGGCAGCGTCCCTGCTGGTCCAGCTCCCTCAGGGACACCCAGGCAGAGGGGAGTGTAAAGTTACACCACAGCCCAGGGAATCCCAGAATCATGGAATGGTTTGGGTTGGAAGGGACATTAAAGTTCTCCCCAGTTCCAACCCCCCTGCCATGGGCAGGGACACCTTCCACTAGCCCAGGCTGCTCCAAGCCCCGTCCAGCCTGGCCTTGGACATTCCCAGGGATCCAGGGGCAGCCACGGCTTCTCTGGGCACCCTGTGCCAGGGCCTCTCCACCCTCCCAGGGAACAATTCCTTCCCAATATCCACTCAAAATCCCTCCTCTTTTAATCTAAACCATTCCCATGTAAAAAATCAGATGGATCTGCCCACGTAAAGTAAGGTGGATTCCCAACCTGCCCCTTCCTGGCACCTCCAGGGCTAAGCAATCCCTCAGAAATCCCTGAGAAACCCAGTCCCTCCTCGTCAGCTCCCAAAAACCCACCTGTGGAGACATCGCCTGCTGTCCAGAGCCAGATCCAGCTCCGGGAGCTGCTTCTGAGAGGCAGGAGGGAAGCAAAGTCCAGGAGAGCCGGGAGGCTTATGGAGAGAGCTGCCGAGTCCCAGTCCCAACAGAGCGCCTTTTGTTCCCGAGCTCCCGATAAGGTGCAAGAGCCCAGGCACACTTCCCTGCCGTGTGACCGCAGCCTCCTCCCGCTTCCCTGAATTCCAAAATAAAAGCACGTCTTGGAAGCCCCGCTCCCTGGCCAGCCCCGCTCCCGGTGCTCACACTTCCCAGGAATCCATCCCCAAATAAAAAGGTTGAATTCGAAGGCGACCTGTCGAGGTTTATCTCGGCCTTCTTGGTGGTTCTGGTGAATAATTAAGCGTTAAATGACAAATTCCTTCCTTATAGCCACAAAGAGAGGGAAGAATAAAGCTTGGATTGCTCACCAGGGGCAGGTCAGGAGTGCTTTTGGTGACTCAGAGGGTGATCTCTGGCAGGCAGTGACAATATTGACCCCAAAGAAGGGCTGCTCATGGGTGCCAGCTGAGTTTACAAACATCCCAGTGCCACCCTGGCCGAGCTCTCAGCCAAGCAGCTCCCTGCAAACAGGAGCCCAGCAGACCCAGCACTGGGGGAGAGCTGATCCATGGGATTTTCCCTTCCCCGTGGCAGCCCTCCACACACGGAGGCCTCGGCACTGCTCACACCCACAAGTTTGGAGGGTTTTGACTGGTTTTCTGTTTCCTCTCCACAGAAACCTCACGTATTTCAAGCTCCCTCAGTCCTGCCTATCCAGCACAAACACACTGATTTCCTTCCCTTACCTTCCCAAAGCATGTTTTCCCCTTTTCCCGGGGTTATCCTTGCTGTCCTCTGGGCCACATCCTTCCTGGCGAGCAGAGCTCTGAGCAGAACCCACTACTCAGCAGCACTGGCTGGAAGTGTCCTGCACCCTGATAAGCAGCTGACGTCCCGAGCTGAGTCCAGGCCAGCCCAGACTCCTGCTCAGGAAGGAGTTATGCTTTAACCCGAGCTCTGCCTGGATTTGCTCCTCCACAGAGCAGGTCACAGCCCTTTTGCTACTCTGCTCATGCCTCAAGACCTCAGAGAACGTCGGGAACCCACATGAGAGCACAAAATCAGACACTAAAACTAATTAGGAAACCCCAATCCCTGCCTGTTTTACTTCTCAAACTCTTATTGAGACACCTTTGCTCCCACTGCTGCCCCCCCTCACCTCCCGGTCCTTCCCGGTGTCCCACAGCCCAGTTCCCACGTTCCCAGACCCACACAATCTGCTTGTGGTTCAAGATAAGGCTCCAAGGACTTTGTTTTTCAAACTCCTTCTGGCCTATTTCCTACAGGGCAAACACTTCAGCTTGGATCTTTTCTGACCAGCAAAGAAATTTCCCACCCCAGCCCTGCACTTGGGTCCTGCCTTCAGGGACATCCCTGTCTGTCTTCCACTCCCATCCTTCCCTCTACACAGTACTGAGTCTACCCAATAACTTAATTTCCTTGGTATTTTCAGGCTTTAAGATACCAAATTATCACCACAGACTGATTTGGGAGAGCTGGAGCCCTTCTGCTCTGGGAGCCAGGCTGGGAGAGCTGGGGGTGCTCACCTGGACAAGAGAAGGCTCCAGGGAGAGCTCGGAGCCCCTTCCAGGGCCTAAAGGGGCTCCAGGAGAGCTGCAGCGGGCCTTGGGATAAGGCATGGAGAGCCAGGACAAAGAGAATGGTTTCCCACTGCCAGAGGGCAGGGCTGGATGGGATATTGGAAAGGAATTGTTCCCTGGGAGGGTGGGGAGGCCCTGGCACAGGGTGCCCAGAGAAGCCGTGGCTGCCCCTGGATCCCTGGAATGTCTGAGGCCAGGTTGGGTGGGGCTTGGAGCAGCCTGGGCTAGTGGGAGGTGTCCCTGCCCATGGCAGGGGGTTTGGAACTGCATGGGTTTAAGGTTCCTTCCAACCCAAACCATTCTGGAATTCTCTGAATACAAGGATAATACAGACTGTTCACTTGGTGTCACAGAGGGCTCATGGCCCTTTGTCTCTCGAGGAGCAGAAAGGCTTTGGGGACAGTGGGGGCATTGCTCAGGGCTCCACGTGCTCCCCCAACGACAGGCAGGTGAACAGACACTGAACTGCATCCGCCACATTCCACAGCCCTGCAGTTCCAGCCACCTGCACAATTTCAAGTCCATTGGCTGTTCAGGACAGAATTATCACCAATTCCAGCAGGCAATCCCTGAAGAGGGGTATGTGACCATTTCATCCACAGTGCCTTTCAGTCAGCCCTGTGACCAGAGGCCTACTGAGGCCATTCCAGCAGGCGGGAATAGCCCTGGGACAGAAAACCTGAGCTCTCACCTCCATGTCCTCATCCCCACAACCAGACCTTCACACCTCGGTTAGGATGGCCAGGGAACAGCTGGAGCCAGCTGTCCTGGTGCTTTGAGCCCCTTGGACAGCTCAGAGGAGGTTACAAAGCTCAACACATCTTTTCAGCACGGCTGGCCCCTGCCAGACATGCATCCCACGGTAACAGTGGTGTGGAGAGGCAGAGAAGGAAAAAACCTCACCTAAAATGCCAAAGATTGCGAAGCAGGGCCCTCCCAAACGCTCTGTGCTCAGCAGGCCCAGCTCTGCCTTCAGGGAGGCAAGCATCTCCCCGGGAATTCTCTACTAGGAAAGGAGGGTTCAGAAGGTCCACAGGGCTACAGAGAGGGGACACAAAGAACCTGCAGCAGATTCCTACAACCACCCCACGTGGGCTCCTTCAAAACACAAGGCACGAGGAATGGCAGTGACGCCTCTGGGAACGGCTCCCGCACAGCTGAACTCCGGTCCCCATGTGCTCCCACAACAGCTCCTGTGCTACAGCACACAGCTGGGGCCCTGCGAGCCCCTGCTCCCCTTCGCAGAAGCTCTGAGCAGCTGCAGAAACCCAGCAACGTGGATTTCTATGGCCTCGCTCTGATTTTTGCTCTCAAAAAGAAGGATTCATTTCAACTGCTCAACAGGGAAAGAAATCCCGGCTTTAACAGAGTTAAAGTTTCACAGAGTTGATGTGTCGGCCTTAAAGCTGCTGCTCACTGTTGCACAGAATGTCACAGAATATTCTGAGCTGGAGTTCTTCCAGCTGCACCTGTGGGCAGGCAGCCTGGGAGAGCCAGGAGTAGCTCTGATCCCAAAATACACAAAACTTTGGACCTCCCCAACTCCCATTTTCCTCCCCAGATCCACTTCCCCAGCGCTGAACAGCTCCCTGCTGGACAAACAGCCAGAGGGGACATGCCTGGGTGGGTGAAGGCTTCCAGGGAAAGCCAAGCTTCCCTCTCATGGCTGTGCAGAACGTGTTTTCCTGGCTGCTTCCAGGAGGAGCCACAGCAGCCGCCCAGCAGATGGCAACAGTCCTGCACAAGGCACTGCATCCGTAGGATTTACGGCTGCCGGTCCTGCAGAGCTCAGCCAGAGCCTTCCTCCGACCTTGCTGGCCCAAAACACGAGCTCCCAGAGCTAAAAATCCCTATTTGGGATATTTATGGTGCTCCCAGGCAGCCTTTACAGAGCACTGGCTCTGCCTCTCCTCCCACATCAAGTTAAACATCTCCATGCCCATCCCAGCCTAATCCCAGCACTTTCATGGCTTGTTTTCCTTTTTGGAGACTCATCCTTCCCACTCTGCATTGCCCAGGGGGACTCACCTGCCCCAGGAGCAGAGCAGAGGGGCAGAGCCCTCACCTTAGGGCAAGGCACGGCGGGTATCCCTGCAGTGCTGGGCTGATGGTTGAGCTTGGAGGTCTTTTCCAGCCTTAATGATTCCACGATCCCAAGAAAGCTAACTCCAAATTCACCTCCGTGTCCCCCAGAGCACTGCAAACGAGTCCTGTGCCTCAGCACTGAGTCATGAGCTCCACAGGAGCTCGCAAGGGAGGCGAGGAGAACTCCCACCTTCCAGGCAGTCAGCAGCCAAGCTGTGCCAGCCCAGCCTGTTGGAAAACAGGGCTCAGGTGTCCTCATGGAAAAGCTCCAAGCTCCCTTCACGTGGCTTTGACAAAGCAGGAAGGCTGTCATTAGTTTTTGGTGGCTTCTCCCCCAGCAACCACCACGCTTCCACCTTGGGCAGCAGAACACACTGGTGGGGCTGCAGGGAGGTGAGCCCAGCCAGGTGATGCTCTCCCTGCTCCCAGTGGGTGCAAAGGGATGAGGTTCCTCTTGGAAGTGTGACAGCAGAGCTGCAGGGATTGAGAGGAGCCCTCTGAAAGCCCAGCTGGAGGCACAAAAGCCACGTGGCTGCAGGAGCTGCAGTCTTAGTGGAGCCACGGGAGCAGAAATCCTCTTTGAAAGCACCTGAACAGACAGCCCTGTCTGCTGGACACACCTGGAATGGTGCACCAGGGGCCAGGAGCTCCATGTCACATCCAGAGCCACACCAGCGGCTGAACTGGGCGAGTATCCAACAGTACAAATTCCTGAGTTCACACCTCGTCCCCTTCCAAAGCCTTTTACTGGCGGAGGCAGGTGGTGATGGTTCTCTCTGCAGAGCAAACACTGGGTGGAAGCCCCCAGCTCTGGGCTCTCAGGGTTTTCCGTGGATGCTGAGCTCTCCTGGTGGCAGTCACCAGAAGAGGACATGAGTCAGCACACAGAGCAACCTTATTAACCAAGAGAAGGCATTTTCCTGGAGACTGCTTAAAGCACTTGTTTATACTTGTTTGAACAAACATTGAGGAGAAAAGCTCCCTGTCAGAGCCCAGCACTTGGAAGCGCCGAACACTCCAGCCACTGGGATTTTGGACTGTTTAAGAGGGACCACAGCCAGTGCTCCACTCCAGTAACCACAACTGCTCCCAGCACTTCTGCAAACGCAGCGACTCCTTCAGCTCTGATGTGACAGGGGAGGAGAAAACCCAGCTGTGCCCCTTCACCCCACGGCCCTGCCACAGCCAGATGGGCTCACCCAGTGCCTGAGGTGTCCCAGTTATGTTTTGGGGCGTGTTCAGCTGGGCGTTCCCTGTACAGTATCTTCCCAGGGCTGACACGGGGACATCCCAGAGCCCAAACTACTGCTTGGTGCAGTGAGAAGTTTACTTTGAGGAAAGGTGATGTCTTCACTTTGAAAGGTGATTTCCCCCCCTCACCTCTTCTGGAGAATCCAAGCCAGATGGAACACTGATATTGGGAAAGGCTGTTTGCTCTGTTCTCTGCCTTGATGCTGTCCTGCTGCTCCTCAGGAAGAAGAGTCTGTTGGAGCCCTCTCCAGCTCTTTTCCCGGTGCTCCCGTGAGGAACACGCCTTTGCTGCTCCCAGCAGGATGCTCTGCACCATGGCTTCTCCCTCCCCGAGGCAGCTCCAGCTTTCCAAGGCACAGCACTCCAGGACGTGTGGGATTAAAGGCACGTTGGGAGCTCGCGGCTCAGCCAGGAGAGAACAAAAACCCCCTCGCCCCAAGACTCTGGTTTATTTTTACACTCCCGAGGCTGAGTGGTATTTCTCGAGCATGTTCTCATTTGCTGAACCTCTATGAAATCCTGGCAGGCTGGAAATTATTTCTAATCATGTATCCAAGACAACAAGGATAATTCTTCCCCAGCATGTTAAACGTAGAGCTGTCCTTTAGACGACTACACTGAATTCAGTATAAAAATCCACTTAGATCTTTTGGGAAAGGAGATTTCAGGACTCATCACCTTTTTCCTTTGGGTCACCTTGTCTTTTCAAGGAAAGGCTGGCCCAGCAGCAGAAGTATTTCATCCCAGTGGGGCACACACCTGCCTTGTTGGTATTGCTGCCCAGAATAGCTCCCAGCGCTGACAGAGCTCATCTATGTTAAGTCAGCCCTTGGAAAACATCCCCGCTCAGAATCTCAGGCAAGACGGTCCCTTGACACAGGTCTGAGGAGCAAAAAGTGAAAGCCTTTGCCTGTCACAGCCTCTACGCTGCTCAGTCCAGCGTTAAAATGCACATTTGTCACCTTGCACCACATAAAAAAATACAGAAATCCATCTCCCTGCCTGCCTTCCTGCCCCACTTCTCCCCAGCTGTTCCTGGGGCTTCTAACTGCCTTTCAAAAAGGAAAAATAAACCAATATTCAACATTGCCCAGAGAAGCTGTGGCTGCCCCTGGATCCCTCGCAGTGTCCAAGGCCAGGCTGGACGGGGCTTGGAGCAGCCTGGGATAGCGGAAGGTGTCCCTGCCCATGGCAGGGGATGGAACTGGATGAGCTTTAAGGTCTCTTCAACCCAAAGCATTCCATGATTTTATGACCAGCTGCCCAACACCCAGTCTATCATTAACCTTTCATCAAGAAATCACAAGGCCAGAATGAGGTACTACAGATATAAATCCATATATTTGCATGCAAATACAAAGCAGGTTGGGAGTCTCATTGTCAGCAACAAGTTGTGGGATCAAAATCACACAGAATCCTAAATATCCTGAGTGGGAAGGAATCCACGAAGATCAGAGCCCAATTCCTGGCCCTGCATGGGACAACCCCAAAAACATCCAGGCTACCAAGACACCCATGTCAGAACCCTGAAGAGGGAAGTTTGGAGAAGGAAAAGCAGAGGGAAGTGATTCAGTCCCTACGTGGGACAGGGACTCAGCCATCCCTTTTCTCCCAAGGCACCTGCAGCACCTCCTGCTCCAGGCTGGAAGGCACAGAGCAGGAAGAGGTGAAGCCTTCCAAGCCAAGCCCACTACTCCCAGACACAGACAACAGGTCTCTCCTTTCCAGCTGGGAACAGCAGGATCACTGCTGCAACATGCTCCTGTGGTCAGGAATGCAGGGGGGAACCAAGGCATGGATGCTTTAACTAGAAGAAAACAACCCTTATCAGAGAAACACCCCTGATCAAGCACAAGAACAGAGAGAAAACGTAGATTTTTGTCCTCTGCTCTGCCTTTTACTGGCCAAACAGGACCAAATGTCAACATCCCACTGCCCTGCTGTGCCTCTCAGGTAGGCTCCTGGCTGGTACACCTCAAAACCAAGCTCGGGTTCTCCCGACTCAAACTCCAGCAGGAAGACAAACCCAAGAGCAGCAGGTCCCCTTCCCGTGTCCCCAGTGTTTCACCCCAGAAAGGGGCTCCCTCTCCACCCAGGGCACCATGCTCTGCTCTTTCAGTTTTATCAACACCAATTTTAAATTCAACAGCACCAAATGCTCGGTGCAGGTTCTCTGGGCCTGTCACCCAGACACTGTATTTGTTTTTACATGTTAAACATCCCTGAGCCCTGTCACGGCAAACTTCCCTCTCCCCAGGCACAGCCTCCACGCCCAAATCCCACTCCACGTGCAGCCAACATTTACGGGAATGAACAGCGCTCATACTTGCCTCAAACGTGACGAAGTCATCAAACTCATCGGGACAGGCTGGGGCTTCCTCCTCGGGGGTATATCCCATATCATATAGCTGGCTGTCAGGGTCTGCAGGGGGAAACAAACACACGCTTGGAATCAACAAGAGGAAAATCTGCACCCTCGAGCCAAGGGTGGCTTTGGGGGATGTGACAGCAGTGGGACAGGACCTTCTGCGTGTACGCACCGGTGCCTCCAGCCCTCAGGAAGGGCCTCTGCTCCCACGCATCCCATCTCCACCGAGGTGCAAGGCAATGCCTTCTCCCTGCCACAAATCCTACAAGGCCCCTTGCTGCTGCGATGGGGCCGGCTCCTGCATCCATCCCTACCCCTCCATGCCCTCCATTCCTTTTCCCAGCTTCTTCCCTATCTCCGTTTCCTGCATCCTCTTATTCTTCTCCCAGAAGGCTTTAATCCCGCTGTGGGCAGGGAATGCATGGGACGTGTGTGTGACAGCCAAGTGCCATGGGAACGGCGGGGAAGGCAGGCTGCAGCTCCTCGGCGCCTGCTCCTCCCGCGGCCACACACACCAGGAGCATCCGCGCAGGCTGGCACGAAAACGAGAGCTTTGCAGCGAGAGATCTTGAAAATAAATTCCTCCTCCCACCCCAATCCCCCGTCTGCAGCGTCGCTGCTGGCCCTTCCAGCGAGGAAGGCAGTGAGAATTCCCCGCGTTCCCTCAAGCAACAGCTAAGGCCCGATCCAGCGCGCGGCCTAGATCCCAGGCTGCGAGCACCAAATCGGGAGCAGCGCTGCAGTCCCAAAATAAACAGCAGGCTCAAGCCCACACGCCTGGAGCTGCCATCGCTGCGGCATCGGGCCTGCCTGCTGCCGAGGAACCAGGCTGGGAGGAGGAAGAGGGGGAGGAGGAAGCGCCTGTCCCTGCTCCCAGGGAATGCACAAGGATTTGGGGAGGGACAGGGGTCACCTTTCTGTGCCCTTCAGAGCCCCATCCCAAAACCCCCCAAAGGGGCACATTTGTCCTGCTGCAGCTGCCCAGATGGGCAGTGCCAGCTTCATCCAGAAGGGAAATTCCCTACAGAGGCACAGGCAGAGCTCCTGCTTTGGGCCCCCTCCAGGTATCAAGAAAGGCCATTTTTCATTAAGGAATCACATCGTGGTCATTTCATACCTCATACCTCATTTCATACCAAGGATTAGGGGTTCGTCAAGGCACTGGGGGTGTTCAGCCCAGAGAAGAGAAGGCTCCAGGGAGACCTCAGAGCCCCTTCCAGGGCCTAAAGGGGCTCCAGGAGAGCTGCAGAGGGACTTGGGATAAGGCATGGAGGGACAGGACACAGGGAATGGCTTCCCACTGCCAGAGGGCAGAGATAGATAAGATATTGGAAAGGAATTGTTCCCTGGGAGGCCCTGGCACAGGGTGCCCAGAGCAGCTGTGGCTGCCCCTGGATCCCTGGCAGTGTCCAAAGCCAGGCTGGATGGGGCTTGGAGCAGCCTGGGATAGTGGAAGGTGTCCCTGCTCATGGAATGAGATGAACTTTATGGCCCCTTCCAGCCCAAACCATTCTGAGAATCTCTCATTAGGGCACAGGATGGAGCAAGGATGCAGGCCTGGAGCAACACCTCCCACCCAAACACCGTCCCCAGGGCCTCTCTCAGGTGACCATTCAATGCAGACACAGGAGATACAGGAGTCACCAACCTGAGGGGTTCCCTGGGATGGGAGCAGTCGAACGTGTGGCACCAAGAAATGATCCCTCCCCTCATCTGGGCCTGGGGCTCCCAGGGGTGAGGCTGTAAATCCAACACAGGAATGACCCAAAGTGCTTTTCCAGCAGCCAGATCCAGTGCTGTGCTCCACAGGGTCAGGGCTGCAGCAGGGGGAACGTGCTCTTGGTCACGGTTTAGGACCTCAATATCCCACTGCTCTCCCACTATGGCACCAGCAGTGGTGCTGCTCCGAGCTCTCTTCCAGCTGCTGAGCCAGAGCAGGGCCCTGGGATACACCTGGAATGCTGCTGCCTGGGCACCCTGCTCAGGGCAAGGCCACCTCCTGCTCTGACTATTTGGGTTGGTACTGGAGGATCCTGGACTTGATGACCTTGGAGGTCTTTTCCAACCGTAATGATACTATAATCTGAAGATGGCGTTGTCCCTCTCCTCTAACGTCCCTCTGTCCCCACCTGCACAGCTCCACCTGTGAGCCTGAATCTACAATCAGGACTTTTCCCATCAGTTATCCCTGGTGCTGTTCTGGGATTTGAGCCTCCTGGCTGCCAGCAGGGAGGGGATGGGGACAGTGACCTGCTCACTGCACAACCATGGGAGCACCTCAGTGGGGTCACCAAGAGGAGCCTCTGCCCGTGTCTGGGGGCAAAACCAAACCCAAACAGTGCTCCTGGAAGGTGACTTGTGTCACACCACCCAGAGGGGACAGGCAGCCACCTCTCCTGCCAGCCAGCACACACAGCAGTGGTCAGCTCCAGGCCATGTCCAGCGATCCTGCTGGCCCCCCACAGCAGCCACCAGAACTGCAGAGCATCCCGGAGGCACAGGCTGCTCCCTTCTCCTTATTCCCACATCACTTCTTTTCCTCCCCCTCCAAGCAGACACACAAACACTTCCTACTCTTCTACAGACACAGATAAAGATATCTATTCTCCTCATTCCTTCCAGAGGGGTTTGGAAAGGGAGGATTTGCAGGCAAGTGAAAGCTTCCCTTTGGAATCAGGGGTATAAAGCGTGGGCAGGGCACAGGCACAGGCAGCTCCTGCCATCCATCCCCTGCCTCCTGCCCAGCTCCTACCCAAACCAAGGGCTCCAGAGCCTTCCCAGCTCTTCAGGGAATGACCATGATGGAGATGAACAGGATCCTTATTACTCCATCCGTGTGCAGAGAGCCCAGCCCAAAGAGGGGGGCTCTGGGTAGGATGGGTTTATTTTCCCAGCAAATTCCAGTGTAAAAATCAAGGAAAGGCCATCTGAGAGGTCACCTGCAGCCCCGTGGTGGCATGGCCAGCAGAAGCCATGCCCAGGAGCCAGCATTCCTCTTTCCCACCTCCCCTCGCCCCACAGAGAGCAAAGACAAACAGCACCACAAACAAAGGTTGACTTTTCTGCTGGATTCGTTCCCTCTCCCTCCAAAAAAAGCCATATGGTACTTTGTGTATAGGGAGAGTTGCCATGGAGAGCCTGCCTGCACGTCTGCCAGCACAATAGCCTGTGTTAAGCTTGCAAATTCCTGGCCAAAAGAGCCAAAAAACCCCGGGAGCCAAAAAATCCGGAGACCTTCAGTGTGGAGTGGCACTCCCCACGTGGAGAGCACTGTCCCCAGGTGCAGAGGGAGCCAGCTGGAGGGGTTTGCTCCTCCCATACCAGGAACAGAGCCAGAGATGGCCATGGGCCACCAGCAGCACTGAAAAGCCCCAGCCCCACGGCACAGGCTGAGCTCAGACCCTCACGTTCCCTTTGCTTCCCCCCTGGACATCAAAGTCAAATCCCAGCTGAGCCCTGCTCTGCTTCATCCCCCTCTCCCTGCCCCTCACACCACGGAGCAGCCTTTCCTTACACCCAGCCCTGATTTCTCTTTCCTTCCTTCTCACTGAGTCGATGTGGTCACAACACTCGGAGTCACCTCCTCCCAACTCTGCTCAAACCCAAGCTTTACCCAGGGCTGGGGGTGGCCTCAGGGACTGCCTTTTCTCCTCCAAGTGTCCATGACCAGCTTCTCCTGCACGTCAAGCTCTATCCATCACTCGTGCTGCCAATCCAGTCACATCCATAAACACCCAAAAACCTTAAGGCTGAAAATCCAGCTCTGAGAGACCCTCCAGGCAGCTTTGCTGCCAAACAATCACAGAATCATGGAAGCATTAAGGCTGGAAAAGCCCTCTGAGGTCATCAAGTCCCACAGCTCTCCCAGCACTGCCAAGGTCACCACTGACCTGTGTCCCCAGATGCCACATCCACACAGTTTTTAAATTCCTCCAGGGATGGTGACTCCACCACTGCCCTGGGCAGCTGTGCCAGCGCCTGACCACCCTCTCCATGAAGGAATATTCCCAATATCCAACCTAAACCTCCCTTGGCACAACTTGAGGCCATTTCCTCTTGTCCTGTCACTGGAAGTCACCATTTAAAAGCTGTGTGGGTGTAGCACTTGGGGACCTTGGCAGTGCTGGGGGAATGGCTGGACTCAGCGATCTCAGAGGGCTTTCCCAACCTAAATAATTCCATGGGCTCTCCATGGGGGTGGATGAGATCTCTTCCCACGTCTTGTTGTGCTTCAGAGCTCTCAGGTGTGCCAGCGTCACCTGGGCTCTCCCAGGAACCCTCAGGAACAGCAATTCTGGGATAAAGCTCCTGCAATAGATTCTAAAATCTGCTTCCAGAAGGCAGGATGGCAGTGAAAGGCACCTTGAGCGAAGGGCTGTGGGTACAGCAGTGACACACGGGTCACACAGAGCCAGTTTTATCGGCTTCATACAGGAGTGACCCAGAAAAACAGCCTTTCAGGAGAATTTAAGTCATCTGCCAACACACTGCACACACTGCTGCAAGCCACAGAGCCTCAAACTCTGAGGGATTCCAACAGGATTGATTATGTGAGCTCAAACACCTGCATTTTCCAGTGTAAGGCCTGGAACCTGCCTGGATGGCACAAAGTAAAACAGACCCCAAACACGAGCAGGATGAAGTTATGGTTTGCTAAAGGGACAATGACTGATATAAACCCAGTTCCCTTACTGGGAATGCTGCTGGAAAACAAGAGGGGAAGAGACACACAGCCAAGTATTGAAAAGTTGCAGGAATTTAGGAGGATCCTGCACAGGGGAAGCCACTGTCCAGTATTTCCAGAGGCAGCTCAGGGTCTTGTGCTTCCACCAAAGCTTAAGCACCGGTGTGGTGTTAACCCCGTGGGATAAAGCCAGCACCAATCCCACTCACCCACCTTTTCCTTTCCCAGAGTGGCCCAGGAGTACATTTATAATCTGATGCTCCCAGAAAAGAGCAGCCTTCTGCTCTCTGCTTTTCCTGTAGCTCAGCTTCCCCCGGAGATGGGCCAGCGGAGCAGGAGCACTTACTGAAAAATATAATTTCCCAACCCAAAATGCCACAGGAGATGGAGCAAGTGGCAGCCCAGGCTCCCAGGGAGGCAGCAGCAGAATTAAGGTTGCTTACACAACCCTGGCTAATGCTGTTCAGCATTCCCTGAGTGTCACTGCTCATGGACTGGGGCTCATCACACATTCCCTCTGATCCCCTTCCTTTGGCAGGCCCTCCAGCCTCCTTTAGACACACCATGTAAAGCCGTCATGGCAGGAATTAACTCCATGGCATCCAAGCACTTTGGAAGCACAAACCCATCTGCCTTCCCTTCATCTCAGAGGCTAGATGAGCATTGCTGCCTCTGCCCTGGAGACGGACAAGGAGGCTACCACCGACACCTGGAATTTGTGCTGAGTTTAACACCTGGGATTTGGTGCTGAGATTGAAACACGGGATCTCATTTTTAATTCCTAGCAATCTGAGTGGTCTTTTCAGTGTGTGCCAGTCACCAAGACCAGCTCAGACACCTGCAGGCTTGTGCCAGCCAGGCACACAGGCTCACAGCTGGAGGTGTGGAAAATGAAGAGATGGCTCTGGCCACCAGAAAGAGGCTCAGAGCTACTTTGTGATGGGGAGACTGAGCCTCCAAAATAGCACTTGCTGCTGGTGAGGAGACCTCCTGATGTCCTCCAGCTACTTCACTCCTTCCAAATCTCTACACTCCTGGATTTTTTAGACAGAGATCATGGAATCATTAAGGTTGGAAAAGCCCTCCAAGACCATCGAGTCCAACCATTAACCCAGCCCTGCCAAGGGCACCACTACCCCATGTCCCTACACTCCCTGTTCTGTGAAGAGACTGAGGCAGCACCTCTGGAAGGAGCTCGTGGCACTATGAACCAGCAGAACATCCCAAGTCAGCTTCCAGGAGCACATCAGTGCAGACACAGCCCTGGGGACACCCCGTGGCCACTCTCCTGTCCAGGCTTTTAGAACCCTGAAGCAGAAGCTCCTTGAGATGCTCCACACCTGGCCTGCTCCGGGCAGGAGCTCATAGAGGACAAGTGGCATCTTTTAGATAAGACTGTCCCACAGGCAAATCAAAATTAAAAAGAACCCTGTCTCAGGAGCTCAAATGGACCAGAGGTTGTGAAACCCCAAATAACACAGGCAGAAACCAGACTGGGACTGACTGGATGCCACCATCCCATCCCGAAGGCTTCAGCCTTTCAGCTCAAAGCTCCCACGTGGAGAAATCAGGATAAGAGTTAAATGCAGTTCAATCCTCCCCAGCTCAGAGCTTCCAACCCTGGGCCTGAGAAATGCTCACAGTGTTCTTACCTCCAAGCATGGCTGAATTTCATTACCAGCACAGCGCCTGTGTGGCCCAGGCACAGCTTCCAGACCCAGGAGGATTAAAGGAAATACTTTCAATACCTACAGAACTTGCACTAACATGTAGGCATTAGTATTTGTCAGTCAGGTCTCACTGGCCATTTCTGCCCTCCACTAGCCACACTAAAAACTGACCACATTTAATGCCAAGCCTCTCCAAAGCTGTCACTGAGCCCTGGGAAGTGGTTTGGATCAGAAGCACCCACCTGCCTCTGGAAAAGACGTGATGGACAGGAGAGCTGTGAGCCTGGGCAAGGACTAGAGGCACCCCCTGCTCCAGCCTGGGCTCCAACCTCAACAGCAGAGCTGCAAAATCACCCATGAAAACTACTTATAAAATTATTTATAAAGCCTCTGATCTAAGACTCGCTGTTGAGGTCCTGACCAGAACCCAGCCTGGGTTTAGGGGAAATTGAGGACAGAAATACGTAAGAGAAGAGGCACTAAACTACACCTGCAGGAAGAATTCTCCCCAAGGTGGTGCTCCACTGTTCTGAGCAGTCTCTTGGAAATTATGCCTGTGCTGCTCAAACACGTCCTGTGTGTTACAGGGAGGCTCGAGCAGCCCCTGTGCCCTCCTGCTGCTGGGCCACAGTAGAGAAGTTTGGAGTCCCAGTCCTCCAAAATCCCTTAAAAGCTATGCAGAATGACAGGAAAATGCTTCTGAAGGCTCATGTTTGAATCCTCTTCCGTGTTTCTCCCTGTAACTCCAACATTGCCTTGGAAACAGAGCCAAACCATGTCCCACGTGTCACTGAAGGAGAGGAGAGGAGAGATGCATTCTTTAAAGTGCTTTTGCTCCAACTGGCTTCTGTATAGGAAACATCACCCAAAATAAAACAAAATCATGGAGAGGGGTCCTGTAAAATTAGGTTTTAATCCTTTTTCCATCCGTTGTTTGTGCCCGACCACTCCCCTGCAGGGGAAGGAGCATGGGGAGGAGTTGGACCTTTCCAATCCAGAGTATGAGGGCTCCAGGAAGGCACCGAGGAGCTGAGAGGTGACAAACAGAATTGCTCAGGTTGGAAAAGACCTCCAAGATCATCGATTCCAAACATGGGGACATGGTCCAAACAAACTTTTGCCCAGCTCCAATGGCCTCAGCAAGGATGTTTTTATTAGAAGTTGTCACATCACCTCTGTTGAGCTCTCTCTAATTATTAACTACATTAATAAAAATTCCTATTGCCTCGTTAGCAGGAGTCCTTCCTATCCTAAGGAGGAATAAACTGGCCAGTGATTTACAGGAGCAGTTGGACTGTAAGAGCTTGGAAAAGAGGATCATCAAGGAGAAAGACATTGAGGGACACATGGAGCAGCCCAGGAGGGGACACAGCCTGCAATGGGCAGAATGGGAGGGAGATAAAGGGAGCTGGGCTCAGCCCGAACACCAGAGAATTGGGAAAATTGTCTTTTCCCACTGTGGAGATGCCCACTGGAACCGTCCCACCTGCTGCTCACCCACCCAGCCGTTCACAATTAGCACTGATTTCCCAGGAAATCCCCCTCACACACAGCCTCTCCTGTCCCAGGAAACGCTCTGAAGGAAAAAAGCTTTTACCACATCAACGTGTCAGGGTGTCACAGGGGTGCCAGGTCACCCAGGGCAGTCACCAGCTCCCAGGCTGTGACAGAGCCAGGCAGGGAGGAGCAGAAGTCCCGGGTGAGTAATTATCCCTTTGCTAATAACTCCGGATTGACTGGATTGCTCAGGAGAAACGAGCTGACAGCCGTGCAGGATGCTGGGCTCCACTGTCCTGCACTCAAGCTGGGGCAGGGATCTCCTGACCCCCATCCAGGTGCTTCTGCTGAGGAGGAAGGACACATTCCCCACCTTCCCGGGCTGATCCCAGCATTGACAATCCCTCACTTTGGACTAATATGCAAACTTGAGACAGCACAACAGGCAGGACCGAAACCACCCCCAACACCCACGTGGAGCCACCAGCCCAGCCCAGCCCAGCCTCCTCCCACACACTCCCCAAACCACAGGCAAGCCTGGCTCTCAAAAGCATTCCCAGCACCAGATGTGGAGGAAAACAGCACGGCCCGGAAAGGGAATCCTGCAATGGAGAAATGAGGCAGCAGATGGATGAGGAGAAATTATGTTATTGAACAGAACCTGCCTCTGTTTTCTCTTTAGTCATCATCTCCATAGAAGAGCGTGCTAAGAACTGCTCCAAAGCTCCAATAAAACACTGCTCCCTATTTTCATCTTCCTGGGAAAACAGGTAGTCCCTGCAGGGGGTTTTATCCTCCTCTCCCAGAAAAATTTGCTTTCTTTTGGGCATCAGGTTTGTCTTTATCATGTTGGGTTATGTGGGTCAAAAAGCCACCACAGGTTTCCTTCACTTCAAGACACGTGTAAGTCTCTCCGCTCTGTAATTAGCTTCGATTTCCAGCAATGCTTTTCCCTCCCAAGGAATGGGAATGGTGAACCAACAGTGGTTCTTTGGAGGTTTGATCCTGGGTTTAGCCCCAGCTTTGAACCAGAATTCCCTGGGACTGAAGGTGTGCTTTGGACCTGTTACGCTCCACGACAGCAACAGGACACAGCCCGATTTCTCAGGCGTACGCTCCAAAGGAATTCACGAAGGGGGAGAGATTCCTACACAAGGAATTCTCAGAGAGGCAGAAACTCCCATGCCAATCTCCCGTTCCCTGGCCCCCCAGGGCTGCAGAGCCTTCGCAGCAGTTTTCCAGCAGCACATTTGAGTGATTCCTTACTGTTCTCATCCCGGAGCTGCCTACAGACACAGCTTTTCCAACACTTCTGCGCCTCTCCCAAAAGTAGGTCAATGCAGTATGTCATCTGCCAGGCTGCTTTTGGGAAGCACAGCTCCCTCTCAGCCATGGAGCACCCGGAGCAGAGCAGCCTCTCCCGCCGTGTCACCCTTCACCCAGCTGCCACACAGATAAATTCAACACAAACAAGTGTTTGTGGGAATCGAAAGGGAAATGCAAGCTCAAAAACTGCTCTGCTGAGCCAGAAGTGCTTCCCCATCGGCATCCGAGCCCTTGCCTTGGTGTATTATTATTAAATTGAGTCCATTAATGGTTGGATTTCAGGATTCTAAAGGACTTTTTCAACCTGAATGATTCTATTTCTGTGTTATAGCAGAAATAGTGACTACAGAGAGCTCGACAACAATGGGATCTGTGGTTCTGCTCCCGGCTGCTCCACAGCTCCTCTCTCGCAGCAACTGCTCCAGCTTCCAAGGGGAACAAAAACTTACCCCTGCTCATCCAAGCCTCCCTGCTCACACTGCCACAGGGGAGAGGTCTGCAGCCAGGATTTGCTGGATCCTGGTGGCTGCACAGCTGGAGAGAAAGTTCTCCATACACACAGGAGTATTTGGGGACTAAAAGAGGGACTTTTATTCTCCAAGGACACTGGGGCTGGAGGAAAGGAGCATCCACTTCAATGCCCCTGCCTTGAGGCTTTATCCGGTGTCCTGCTCTTCCCTGGAACAGCCTCCAGCTGGGCTGGATTCATACCTGCTTCATTCTCCTGCTGTTTGCACCTCCATGCAGAAGATCAGCCCCTCACAGGTTCTCTGTGCCCTGGACACACCCAACCCTCCTGGCAGGAGAGAGATGGAGAGAGACCCCCCAAAGCAGCTCAGCTCCATCCCACACGCTCCTAATTCCCCATTCACTATGAGCACGGAGTTACACAGACTCAACAGAATCCCAGAATCCCAGAATCACTGAGTCTGGAAAGAGCTCTGAGACCATCGAGTCCAACCTGTGACCCATCCCCACCTTGTCCCCAGCCCAGAGCACTGAGTGCCACGTCCAGGCCTTCCTTGGACACCTCCAGGAATGGGGACTCTTAACACACGTCTGGGCATCCCCTTCCAAGGCTGGACTACCCTTTTCATGGAGAAATTCCTGCTGATGTCCAACCTGGACCTCGCCTGGCAGTTTGAGGCCATTCCTTCTCCTCCTGTCCTTGTTCCCTGGGAGCAGAGCCTGACCCCCCCGGCTGCCCCCTCCTGTCAGGGAGTTGTGCAGATCCATAAGGTCCCCCCTGAGCCTCCTTTTCTCCAGGCTGAACAACCCCAGTAAAGCCCTCACACGTATTTATGGGCAGGCCCCGTGGTTTCCAATACAACCCTCTAAGCGCCACTGTTCCAAGGGAAAAAATCCAAATTCATTCCAAGAAAGTCTTGGCTGCCCCTGTCCCCAGCAGAAGGGGACACAGACAAACACGTGGACCCCAAACTTAAGCACAATCCTGCTGCTACAAACACCCTCCTGCAGCACAGGGATGAGCAGAACTCTGAGCTCCCAACAACAGCACGAGGATTATATTTTTTTCAAGTATCCATACAAATTTTACAGAGACATTTAAATCTGCACTCCTTTCAGGGGCAGAATTAACACTCATCTTCCTAAAGTCGTTATCCCCACCAGCAGCATGTATAGCACATCCATATGGATCTGCCGGAGCAGAGCAAGATGCGAAGGCAAATAAAAAAAATGCAGAAGACATAATGAGAGCAATTTGGGTTTTATTCTTGCTCATGAATCAATCTTGATTTCCCATTCACGGCAGCCCCCGTTCCCTGCACCCCAGCTGTACACAAAGAGGCATCTGTCCTACCTTCAGCCATCAAAGCAGCTGTGTCCCTGGGGATGCTGGTTTAGTCAGGGTTAGGAGCAGGCAGGAGCAGCAGGAAGGTCTCCACTGCAGCAGTGCTGCGTGAATCCAGGGATCAGCAGATCCGAGGGGAACGTAGGAAGTGCTCAAACCGGTGCCAGATACTCACCGAGTTTAGTCAAACGTGTACACGAGCTCTGCTTCCATCTGCTGAGCCCTGGGCAAGGCTTTCCTTTTAAAAAGCAAATGCCTGGAATGTTCAGTTGGGCCTGGACACCCCCACGGAGAGCGTGTGCTCAGGTGTCAATGGTGGCCTGCTGCAAACCCACTGCATTCCCGGCACCCATGTGGGGCAGAGAGCACTGAGGATGCACACAGACATTCCCAGAAATAACTCCAGGATTGGGAGTGGAAGGAAATGCAAGCTTTGGCTTCTGGAATAATCCCTGGGCGAGGGAAGCTTTCCTTTCACGTAGCAAAAGCCATCTGCAATGCAGATCCGACAGAAGGGGGAAAAGCCTCCACACAAAGCAAACAGAGGGTTCCATTACCGGATATCCAACACCCGGGAATGCCCCGCGGAGCCAGCGGGATCCAGGTCACCAGGGCAGCCAGCCTGGCTCTCCCGGGCCCATCCCGAGCCACCACGTGCTCTCCAGGGGTGGCTCCGAGTGGCACCGAGTGGCTCCTGGGCATGGTGGGCTCCGAGGTGGCATCTGAGTGGTCAGATCCAGAGGCACCTCTGAGAGCCGGATCAGTGGGAGCAGGGAATGTAGAGCATAGCCGGCACGTGGGATAACTCCTCAGATCTGGTTTTGGGAGCTGATGGGCAGTTCCCTCTTGGCTCTAAGCCCTTAAGGTACAGCACTCACCTCCTTCATATGGAGAAGGGCTGGATGTGGGCTTTCCTCTCAGGAAATTCCCAGCTGGCCCCCAGTTGCCAGGAGCTCACCAACCCTTCCAGACATGCCTGCAGAAACTGTGGATCCTCCCAGGGATCCTCCTGGGATCTGAGAGCTGCAGCCCCACAAAGGCTCATCCCTATGGCAATTCCCACTGCTGCCACTTCCAATTAGGAACGGTGTGCTGCTCCCACACAGGCCCTTAGGCAGAGCCACAGCCGGACCCCCCAGCCCTGTATTTGCTGTTCAGCATCCTGCCCTGCCTGCTCCTGCTTCCCAGCTCCACACTTTTCCCTCCAGCCGGCCTTTGGAAGTGCCTCTGAGGAGATGAACGTGCTCCTCCTCCTCCAAGCCTCATATTCAGCCCCTGGACTATCTCTCCTTTGGCAAAGTGGATTCCTGATCCAGCTGCTCCAAAGCTTTGCTCCTGTCATGCCTGCAAACAGGAACTCTCTTAGAGCTTCCAGGTTTGGGTGTTGGCTCTCGAGCTGGATTTTCCATCTTCCCAAATCCAAAGGGCTTTTAGTTGAAACATTTAAAAAATAAATAATAAAAAAAATGTGACTATTTCCATCCTTGGGCCCTTCCCTGAGCTCCTGGACACATCCACCCCTCAGTGGATGCGCTGTCTGTTCTCAGTGCACAGGGGCCCCTTTGTTCAGGGGTCAGAAGCCAAGGCAGAAGGGGTGGATGAGGCTGGGAGCTCCAGGAATGCACCTTTCCCTGCCTGGCACAGAGGACCCTTAAACTGCCTGACACTAGCAGCAATCCCCCTGCGTGCAGGGACCCTCCCAGAGCCCCTTCCCAGTGGACTGCTTTCTGGAGGACAGATGTTACAGATGTTTTAGCTCCAAGGATGTGTGTGAAGGACACAACTCGTTCCTTATCCTTGTGAGCTGCAGTGTGAGCAGAGAGGTGTTCAGTTTGTCCTGCTCAGAGACCCCTACAGAAAAACCGGGTGTCTGAAGCTGAAAAGGTTTTTAATACCTCGACGGGGGAAGGAATCTGCTCATGAGCACAGGCCTGGTGGTGTGCCTGCCTCCAGCTGTGGCTGATCCAGCCCATCCTTCATGCTTGCCATCCCTCCAGCTGGTCCTGCATCCAGGACGCAGAGGAGGAGAGCTGCTCTTTGGTTCAGGCACCTCAGCTTGTGATTCCATCTCACTGCCCCCACCCAGGTCAGCTCCTTGCCACACAAACAGGCTCCTTACTCCCAGGCTGAGTTTTCCAAGGGGCTGGCACGCTGTCCCTGGTTCCTGTTTCTCCCTCAGGAGATCCTCCTGGAGCTGGAGCTCCTCAATATGATGACTGCAGCAGCCACACTGGCTCCCTCTCTGTTTCTTCTCCCTCGGATCTCACTGATGGTTGCCAGATGCACCAGGTTTTCCTCTGGCTGAGAATTCTCCAGGCCTCAAAAAACACCTTATCTGCCTTTTTAAAGCACCATAGTCTCCTTCATTCCTGCCTTCCCTCCATTATCAGTTTCTCAAGTTTTACAATCCAAGGCCATAAAATTCCCCTTTCCAGAGTTCTTTATCCCCCCTGACATGCTGCCAGTGTTGGATCCACATTTCCCCTCTGCTTTCAGGGCTGGCCAGGCACTCAGGCACCATTCATAGGGATTCTAAAAGCAGGAAAGCCACACCACGTGGAGCAGGGAAGGACAAGGGGATCCCAGCAGCCACAAGCAGGAGGGACTGGGAGCAGCAGGGAGCTGAACCTGTCCCAGCAGCATCTCTGTGCCCACAGACCCCAGGCCTGAGAACAGAACTCAGCCACCTGAGAGCCACGGGCTCACCACTTCCCCCAGCAGAGAAACCCTCTGGAAGCCCTCCTTGGCCATCCACACTGCAGGCACAAATACATCCGTGAGAACCACACTGTCCCATCCAGCCCTTGTTCTGGGGAGGGCAGAAGGCAGCCTTGACTGGCTAAAACCTCTCCTTAAAGCCTCAAATCCAAATCTCTTTGCTTTGCCCCCTCCCAGCCAGCATTACCTGGCCAGGCGGAGATCACAGCAGAGACCAGAGCTGGCCCATGCCAGTGGAGAGGTGGCACCGGGGCTTTGTGTGAGCGCTTCAGGGGTCCTTGCTGGCAGAGGTCCTTGCTGGAGGCAGAGCAATCACCAGGAGCCCTGTATCAGCCTTTCCTCGGGCACTGGGACATGCCCCAGGCTGCTGGCACAGGGATGGGACAGGGAGCTGAGCATCCTCCCAGGATGCAAAGGCCAAGTGGACTGCTCTCCCAAGGGAATTCTCCAGAGAGGGGAGAGCCAGAGAAGAGTGGAATATCCTCAGAAATAAACCCTGCGTTAACACAGACACCAAAAGGTGACATCAGCTCTCACTTCCATGACTGACCCAAGAATTACAGAGCACCAAGAAATCCAGCAGAGCACTCCTGGCCTAAAAATAGGCCCAGCTAATTAACAAACCTTGTTAAAAGGGACACCCAGCAGCAGCGTGACCTCTGCTTTGCTTCCAAAGGGATGATCAATATTGACTGTCTCAAGAGCAGCAGCAAATCCTTAAGATCACTTCAACGTGAGCAATGCTCAGCTGGGAGACTCAAAGAACCTCTTCTATTCCCTGCCCTGGGCTTCTTTTATAACCACTGAATGCCATGTGTTGTTAGAGAGCTCAGCCCTTCCTAACCACTGCAATAAACACATATCAATCTCTTTCAAATTTAATAAATAGAGACCCTAAAAGCTTTGCCTGGATCTGCTTTTGCCATCCAATTAATAGAACACAACACCAAAGTGATGAATTATTGAGGAGAAACACGAGCCCGGGCTTTCACAAACACTCGACTCCGATGGCAATTTATTACAAATTAATCATGTGCTGCAGCTCCTACTGCTGCCTGGGAGCTGGGAATTGCTCAGGCTGCACCAGGAAACCTGGGAGCTGCCATGAAACACGACAGTCCTGAGCACAAATAATCCTGGAGTGGTTTGGGTGGGAAGGGAGCTCAAAGCTCATCCAGTTCCAACCCCGACACTTCCCACTATCCCAGGCTGCTCCAAGCCCCATCCAACCTGGCCTTGGAGCAGCTTGGGATAGTGGAAGGTGTCCCTGCCCATGGCAGGGGGTGGGATGGGATGAGTTTTAAGGTCCTTCCACTCCAACTCTGAAAATCCTCAGCTGGGCCCTTTTCTGCTGCTGGGGCTCCTGTCCCAGCCTGAGGCAGTGCCCACCCAGTACAAACTGGGCTCTTCACTGGTGCTGCACCCACACCCCACTCCCCGGACATCCCTGCTTTGCTCCCTTACCCACAGCAGTGCCAGCTCTGCAAATGTGGAACAGGTGATGCTTTTTCCTTCTTCTGGGTAAAGAATGTTTCTTTATTTGCAGAAATGAACTCAAATTCCAGAGGAATGCAGCTATCCTTGATCAAAATAAATCACAGAATCCCAGACTGGTCTGGGTTGGAAGGGACTTTAAAGCTCATCCAGTCCCACCCCCTGCCAGGGGCAGGGACACCTTCCACTATCCCAGGTGGCTCCAAGCCCCGTCCAACCTGGCCTTGGACACTGCCAGGGATCCAGGGGCAGCCACAGCTTCTCTGGGCACCCTGTGCCAGGGCCTCCCTGCTCTCCCAGTAAATAAATAAATAAAGTGGGGGTGGAACTGGGGAGGGATGACAACCGATGAGGAGGGATGGACAACTGACAAAAAAACAGGAGAAAAACTTGATTTGAGGGATTTTTACTCCTGGAATAGCACAGTTTGTATGGGAATGATGGTTCTTTTCCCATCCTTGCAGCCATTCCATGTGCAGGGCTGGCAGCAGGGGCACACTGAGCAGGGCTGAAATCCCAGATAAGCATCTCTGAGCAGAGCTGACTGTTGTGCAAAGATGGTAATTCACATTTGCACATTCACAACTCCAGCTGCTCAGCAGGGAGCTTCCCAGGTTTCTCACACCCTGCCCAGAACAACATGCCTGGCCCAAAATGACTCTCGGACACACTGAAGAGAAATCCCAAACTGAAAACACACCACCTTTTCTGCAGCAAAGGGGTTCAGATGCCAACCAGCCAGAAAGATACCTCACATTTCACCAAGCTATTGCTCTGCAAGCACTTGCAAGAAGCCCTCAGGAGGACTGGCACTGGCCTGTTTGAAGATCACCCTGACTCCAGTCAGGGAGTTCAAAGCTCTGCTTTCATGTGCTTCTTGCTAAAAACCATCTGAGCACGTTGATCCTTCACAGACTTGGAGTGAAGGTGTAAATGCATTGGTAAATTCATCAATAAATTAGTAAATGCCTGGTAATTCCCCTTCCAGTGGAAGGCGTCCCTGCCCATGGCAGGGGGTGCAACGAGATGAGTGTTAAGGTCTCTTCCAACCCAAACCATTCCGTGATTCCATGCTCAGTGCCAGTGCTTGGAAGATGTCACATTTAGCACCACACAGACACCTGCAGCAGCGTGGCAGCCACTCCATCAGAGGGACAAACCCCAAAAACAGAGGTGAGAGCAGACACCCAACCAGAAGGGATTTCTCATCCATGTTTTTTTGTAGGAAGGAACTCTTCTGATAAACAACAAAACACCGAACCACCACCACGACTGCTGTACCACCTTTTTCAACTCTCATTAAATGCCCCCAACCTCTCTCCCTTCCCCTCCACCCAGCACAGAAAACCAGCCTTAAGGAAACCAAACCCAGATGGTTTTCCCTAAGCAGCTTCTCAGCTCAGCTGTGGTGCTCAGTTTGGCCTGTTCCCATCCTCACTCCCAGCACGGCAGGAAGCTCACCTCCATTTCTGATGGCTCTGATCCCACGATGGAAATCTTCGAAGCTGATAACTCCCAATCCACTGGGATCCAGATATTTTGTTAGGTCCTTTACCTGCAACCAAGAAAAGAAGTGTTACCTATGGAATTCTAACAGGAAATAGAATCTTCCAGCACAGGAACACCTTGTAACCAACTTTTTCCTCTTTATCAGAAAGATTTGAGCAAATAACACTGAATTTCTTGAGCTGACCCCAGACTGTGGCTGTTCTCCTTGAAGGGGACATAAGTAATCAGTACAAAGGGGTTAATTAGGACTTGGTTGGTGTTGAAACTATTGCTCAGCCTTGAAGCAGCGTTTCGGGCAGTGTCTCCTGTAATGTGGGCCTGCTCTGCCAGGGATTTGTTTATTTTTATGGGTTTTAAAGAGGTCCTGTCTTAATTGGGAAACTCACTAATAAGGCTGCCTGGTAGGAGGGCCCAATTAAGGGGATTCGGTGATAATGAACTGCTCCATGTTACAAATTTGGGCCGTATAATTGAAACGTTTTCCCAATCAGACAATGCCTGAGGGGGGAGAGAATCACGTCAGCTGGCCAGGGTTGGGATGGGGGGGCTGGAGCAGCACACATGTGGAGCAAGGGGCACTCTGAGACCAGCTGAGGATGGTCTGGGATCTTCAAAGAAAACAGGCAAAGTACAAAACCACAGGGCCCAAAGTGTCTCCAAAAGGTGCATTTGGTTCCTTCCTCCCAGGCTGCCATGAGCAGGAAATCCTTTACAGCAGATGCTTCTCAATCTCAGACAACCAGACATTTATCCCTCATTTTAAGAGCTTTTGAGGCACCTTTGTCTATTTTTGAACCACATTCTTCAGCTGAGGAACAATCCCAGGAGGAAGCGGGTGAGGTGAGAGAGCAATTGCACGGTGAGCTCCACACTCCAGAGCCGCCCACAGTGCTGCCCTCACCCTGCCACACACAGCCTCCTCCTCCTCCTCCTCCTGATGCACAGGAGGGAGTCTCCAGGGCTGCATTTGTGCAGCTCTCATGAGCACAGCCTGTTGACTCACTGGGGTTTCGGTTTGTTCTTGGGGGAGGAGCTGGTGAATCACCAAACCTCTCCTTCCAAGGAAGGAAACCTCAGGTCTCAAAGGAGACTCAGCCCCCAGCCCAGCCATGGAGCTCAGAGCTGCCCTGCTCACCCTGCAGCAGCATTGGGGTGTTGGTTTGAGTTCTTTTCGGTTTTCTGAAAGCCAGGTACGTGTTTCTACAGGAAAATCACACTCAGAGCTGTTCACCCACATGTCCATATGCTTTGGTCATCCCACATCCCCACAGGAGCAGCAAGAATTCCATTGTCATGGAGGAACCCACAGGGCTGAGACCATAAAATCATGGAATCACAAAATATCCTGAGCGGGATGGGACGCACAGGGATCATCCAGCCCAGCTCCTGGCCCTGCACAGACACCCCAACAATCCCGCCCTGGGCATCCCTGGCAGCTCTGTCCAAATGCTCCTGGAGCTCTGGCAGCCTCGGGGCCGTGCCCATTCCCTGGGGAGCCTGGGCAGTGCCCAGCACCCTCTGGGGGAAGAACCTTTCCCTGAGCTCCAGCCTGAGCCTGCCCTGGCCCAGCTCCAGCCATTCCCTCAGTCCTGTCATTGAATTCTAGGCTGTGCCCCTGTGGCACTGCCACAAGAGGAAACCCAAGTCCCCTATGGCACAGCCTTGCCCACCTGCCAGCTGACTCCAGCTCAAGCTGGACATCAGAAGGAATTTCTTCCCAGAAAGGGTGGTCAGGTATTGGAAGGGGCTGCCCAGGGAGGTTTGGAGTCCCCACCCCTGCAGGTGTCCAAGGAAAGCCTAGACGTGGCACTCAGGGCTCTGAGCTGGTGACAAGGAGGGGGTGGGTCACAGCTTGGACTCGATGATCTCAGATCAAGCTAAGATCTCTTTTCCAAGATAACCTGAGATTCTGTGAATGGGAGAAGACAACACAAGCACCTTCTCCAGTTTTCTGGAGCACTTCTTTTGGCAGACAGACCTCCTAAACTCACATGGCACTCATCATCTTGGATGAATCAGGTTCCTTGTATGTTAAACAAAGGTATTTTAGACTAATAAAAACAACTCATAGGAACGTGTCGGTTCCAGTTACTACATCTGGCAGCTGCCTGGAGTTCCAAAGGTGTCACTTCATTTGTTATCTGTGTACAGAGATAACAGGAAGACAAGTGACATCTAATCAGACTTGATAAGCCTATAAGGGATTGTTAGCATGACATACTCTAAATTACAGTTTCTGTAGTTTTCAGCTTCTCAGGACCATGGAGGGCTTCAGCCCCTCGTGCCAGTGCCAAAGCAGGGCACCTCTCCCACCCCAGCGCTCAGGCAGGACACACAGGGCAGCCAGAGAAGTGTTTGCTTTATGCAAAACAGCCACTTACATATTTAAATTGGGCTGTGGGCAGGGGGAAATGCTTCTGAAAACTTCCCAACCTGCGCATTATGGATGCAAACAACAAAAGCCACACGGTGAAGAAGCCTGAGCCCATAGAAATGCCTGTGCTGATCCAAACCTGCCTGGATTTGCTGTCCAGGCTTAAAATCACCATTAGCAGTGGAGACACCACCACCAGGCTGAGGATGAGGGGCTGCTGACACTCAGAAGAACCCCAAACACAGAAAACAAGAATTTTTGCTGTGCCTGCCTGGTCCCCACAGCACCTGGACTCCTCCTCTCACCAGCATCACCCAGCAGTGGAGCTGGAGCCCCTCTGCTCTGGAGCCAGGCTGGGAGAGCTGGGAGTGTTCACCCAGAGAAGAGAAGGCTCCAGGGAGAGCTCAGAGCCCCTTCCAGGGCCTAAAGGGGCTCCAGGAGAGCTGCAGAGGGACTGGGGACAAGGGATGGAGGGACAGGACACAGGGAATGGCTTCCCACTGCCAGAGGGCAGGGCTGGATGGGATATTGGGAAGGAATTGTTTCCTGGGAGGGTGGAGAGGCCCTGGCACAGGTTGCCCAGAGCAGCTGTGGCTGCCCCTGGATCCCTGGCAGTGTCCAAGGCCAGGCCGGACGGGGCTTGGAGCCACCTGGGATCATTTTCATTTCTTCATTTTGATGACTGGGCTACACCCCGTACCTGATCAGGGCAGTTGGGAAAACTACCAGCACCGTGGCTCAAACTTTAGACTCATCCAGCAAACCTGATCAGTTCTCAAGTCCCAGACTGGAGGGTTTTAGCTGAAGCCTGAGTGCAGCAGCTCCCAGCACGCTCCCATGGCACAACACCGAACAGCAGCACTCCTCCAAACTGCAACAGCAAGCCTAGCCCATGAGATAGCAGCCACAGTCCCGCTTTGGGTCAGCAAGAAATCCTTAAAAGAAAGGTTTTGCTTCCTGTGTGTGTTTGTGGCTGGTTACAAACCCTCCTCGGAGCCCGAGCAGCTGAAACACAGAGCATTAAAGACTGAAAGAGGATGACGTGCTTTAAGTAGCTGACTTAAACCCTGGTGGAAAGTGAGAGGTTTAAACTGCTTGAAGCCAGCCAGGCTGGCTGGAGCCGAGGACAGCCACAGGCCTGCAGGGGCACAGCTGGGGGTGACATGTGCCAAGGGGGCTCTGGGCACCCCTGTGCCAGGGACATTGCCCAGACCGAGGGATTTCTCCTGGAAAAGGACACGGAGCCGAGGGGAGGAGGAGGGGAGGGCACCTGGCACCCCAACAACATGACAAGAACTCCTTGCAGCATCCCCACTCCTACATCTCCTGTATCCAAGAACTCTGCACACTCCAGAGTGTTTCGCCTTCCAAAACCCAACAATTCTGCTGCCAACACCACCCCTGCTCCAGCAGCCCTCGGAGCCCCACACTGGGATGCCAGAGGGGCTCCTCATGGCACACAAGGAGGAGTTTCCTTGCTTTGAGGCACTGAAGTCAGCTCAGCAAATGACCCTGAGCCTCCAACAGTGACAACTCCAAATTCAAATTTCCACACAAAGGCTTGGCAGCCCCACAGTGAAAGTTTCCCAGGGAGGTGAAGGATTCCCCAGCTGTGAATTCCCTGTTTAGCAGGCTGGAGAAAAAGGAAAGGGAAGCTCTAGGCCTCTCCTCTTTATCCTCATGGATGCTCCATGTCTCCACCACACAGCAGATGGATTCAGGAGGACAAAATATCCACTGTGCTTGTTTTAGGTGTGATCCTTGAAGGAATTCAGGGCTGTGCTGGGCAGCCAACACCTCCCTGTAACCCCTGAGCCTGCCAGCAGTTTTCCTTTATATTCTGACAGAGATCAGGGCTGAACCCACTTCCAAAAAGACATTCTTTGGAGGGGTGAAGGAGGGTGGGAGATTTCTAGTGGCCACAGCAGCCAGGCACCCCCCAAGAAGAGCCGGTGGAGCTCAGATCATCAAATCATGTGGCATCTCACAGGGATGGTGCTGCCATGTCTCGCCCTGGGAACAAAATCAACTCTCAGTGCTGCTTTAATCTACACAGACTCTGGAAGCAAATCCAAAGGAGGCAAAGAGGAGGAATGAATTCTGATATATTCCTGATAAACACACCCAAAATACCTGAGCAAATGGGCTGCAGTTCCCACCAGGAACTCCTGCAGCCTCACATGTGCAGCCAGGAGCAAAGATGAAGAAGGAACGGAGGAAGGAATTAATTGAATACCCAGGTACAGACCAATCTCAGGAGTCCTGCTTGCTGAGACAGGACATGAAAATCCAAATACCTCTCATGTAACTCTAATTACTCTCCCCTGACTGCCAGAAGCCCAGATCTGCTCTGAACACCCTGAATCTTTGGGGGGAAACAGTATTGTAAGTGTGAGACAATCCCTGAACTCAAGCAGAGAGAAAGCCGAGCACCACACTGGCAGAAGTGCCAAGCTGAGGGATTTTTAGCAATAAGAAGTGCACAGAGGGCTCCCATCAGCTGCTCTCCTCCCTGTTTAGCCAGGTGTGTGGCCTGGAGCGGCCCACAGGAATTCACCCGAGTGAGAACACGCCATATGAGACCTCTCACGGTGACACAAAGGTGGACACAGCACCTCCACCCTCTGTGTTTGACACAAGGGGATGAGCCAAACGACTCATTTGTCCCTAAAAACCCCCCTTGCCTCTCGAGGCTAAACCAATCGTTTCAAATAAAATGTATAATATTTTGCAATGCTGATGACAGAAGGCAGAATATCCTTTTTTCACCTTTGGGAAACGTGCTGGAACTGCTGAAGCTCCTGCAGCCAAACCAAAGGGGCCATGCCAAAGACACAGCTGTCCCCACACAGCTTTCTTTAGATCCCACGCTCCCTAAATCCATGGGCTGCAGTGGGATCAGCTGAAATGAACTGATCCCTGCTAATGCAGCATTTGTCTGGGGTGAGACCACATCCATCCCCCCGTGCCGGCTGCTGAGAGAGCATTACCAGCCCCACAATGTGAGCACGGCTTCACGCTGCCTTCCCACACTGCTGCTGGGATGTGAACCACAGCTGCATTATTCCCAGAGCCAGGAACACCCTTCCAAGCACTTCCCTTCCATGGCTTCATCACCATTAACAGCCAGGCCGAGGGGAAGGCTGATAACTCGGGATTACTCTGGCTCCAGCCATGTTTATAGGATCTGACTCCCTAATGTGCTGAAGGAGCTGGCACTCCACACAGCATTTAGAACCTCAAAGCAGGTTTCTATTCTGCTGCAATCACACCTAATTAAGTAACCTTTAAAACACCCCCGAGGGGCAGATCTCATTACAGGGAGCAGCCGTGGTCAGTTGTGAGTAAGCAGTGCAAGAACTGCATTATTTATTCCACAAGTGCCAGCGCTGACCCAGAGCTGCTGCCAGGGTTTTGCTCTCCCAGCCTTTCCCAAAGCTCCAGGAGCTCAGCAGGCAGATCGTGCCTGCTCAGGTCTCTATTTAAAGGCCCACCATAAGCAACACCCGGTGAAGATGTTCTCTGCAACATCCCTCCCTAATCTTGCCCAGGCATCAGCTCACCCTTCCCATCCCTTCATCCCGAGGCTCCAGCACTGCAGGGCCTCTGTTCCCAGCAGGGTACTTGAAATTAAGGATCCAGGCACCTTCCTGAGAAGGAGACAAAGGAAGCCTCAGCCTGGGTTGTTCTCATCTTTTCCTGCCACAGAAGAAATAATCAAAGCTACTATTTAAAGTAGAAGGAGAATAAGCGTCCTGTATTTAGGAAGAATAAAGAGGAATAATTATTGTAAGGATAAGCTTGCAAGTAATCAAAGAAGAGGGATGGGAGAGAGATCACCCACAAAGCAAGACAGAGAAGGAACAAAGTGAGCAAGTGCCCAAGCGGAAGACAGATCCTCCTCCCAGGAAGACCAGATCCTTGCCCTTCAATACCCACTTGCCTAACAAATCCTCATTTTCCTGCTAATCCCAGGGAAAAGCTTCTGAGCCTGCCACCAGCCTTTGCTGTACTTCACCTCCTTGGGGCAGTTTCTCCCCCAGTCTTTCCCCCCCTGACTCTGGACCCAAACCCTGAAGCCCCAAAGCCTCTCCCAGGGTCACCGGGCTCCTTCTGCAGGGAGTGCCAGCGGGGAGAGATGCAGATACAGAAGGGACAGGAGAGAATTCCCTCCCCACCAAACTCCTGTTTTCTCCTTTGGGAAGAGGAAGGGAAAGATCTCCAAGCCAACTCTGAGCCAAGAACCAGCCCAAAGCTGATAGTGAGAACCAGATCCTCTCCACACATTGGGAGCCTGCACAGGAAAAGACTTTCCCTCAAACACTCAAAATTCACCAGGAAGCAGAAAAAGAAGCCAGAACATGTTTTAAAGAGCTGGCAACCAAAAAAGCCTGAGGACCCACATCCTTCCTGCCCACACCCACAAGAAACCAGGACAAATGGATCCAGCCAGGCCCTCGGTGCAGAGCGTGGAGCTGAACTAAGGGAGATCTCCACCACCTGCATCGCTCACATACAGAATTCCGGGGTATTTTACCTGCTGGTAGAAATTCCTCTGGTCTGCACAGGACCTTTTTGGACTAACCCCACCAGCTCCAAGGATATCTGGAGGCAGGAACACCTCTCTGCTCATCGGGGCTTCAGAAGCCTCAATTTGTGGTATTTAAGTGTGTTCTCAAATGCCAAGTGTGACATTTCCAAATTATCCCTCAATTGTTGCCACTGAAGCATAAAAACGTATTTAAACAAACAACTTCAAGGATGGTTTGGAAACATTAACAGGAATATAAGTTACGCTGAGATGGTTTTAATCCAAATTTAATTGTTAGTCTCAAGTGTTCCAGGTTTCCTGTTGCTCCCTAAGTGCTCAAAGGCCTCAGCAGCCACGACGCCCTACTCTAAACATTTATTTGTTTAATGAACTTGAAGAGGGTTCTTCCTCCACCCTCCAAGCCATTGAAGCCTTTGTTTCTAGCTTTTGTTCCTCTGATGACAAGGGAAACCTGCTCTCACCCTTCAGAACACAGCTCAGGGGCAGGAGGCCAGGTTAAATCAACAAAGAAAAAAGGTTTAGAGTCTGGTTATTCCTTAGATAGAATCCACACCTCGGTGGAGGGTGGAGCTGCCCCGGGGGAAGAGCCAAGTGCCACCATGGAGCCACCCTGAGTCGTGTCGTGCCAGGGACATGGAGACTCCGCAGGGTTTGGAGCTGATCTGAAGAGACAAATAAAACACACAATGAGACACCAAGGATCAGGCGTTTTAAGATGCTGAATGTTTGCCTGGTCTGGCTCCATGCAAAGAGCCCTGCACCAAACCCGGGTGTTTGTGTGATGGGGCTGTTTGGGTACATAGATGTCTAAATCCAGAACTGTGGTGGTTGCTCCTGTGTGCCCTTCTCCAGACTGGAAAGCAGCACAAAACCTCCACGGCACATCCCAGGATAAATCCTCTCACTGGCTCGGCACACTCACCCTCCCCAAAACACGATGCACAGGCTGTAACTCATACCAGGATTATAATCATGGAATCACAGCATGGTTTGGGTTGGAAGGGACCTTAAAGCCCATCCAGTGCCACCCACTGCCATGGGNGCCCCTTCAGGCCCTGGAAGGGGCTCTGAGGTGTCCCTGGAGCCTTCTCCTCTCCAGGTGAACACCCCCAGCTCTCCCAGCCTGGCTCCAGAGCAGAGGGGCTCCAGCCCTCGGAGCATCTCCGTGGCCTCCTCTGGACTGGCTCCAGCAGCTCCATGTCCTTCTGCTGCTGGGGCAGAGAGCTGCACCTCTCAGCTTGTAAATGCTGGGGATGTGGTGGGCACAAGGAGCCCCTGGGGCCGCGAAGGTGAAGCCCAGGGGACTGGCCAACACGAGCAGCTGAACAGGAGTGAAGGAACCCGCCTGGCCCAGCCCCAGTGTCCCTCCCACCCTGGCAAACCTGAGCTCACTGAACACAAGCCTGAGCAGGAGACCTGCAAAGCATAAAGACTTATTTCTTTTTTAGAGCTGCTTCAAATTATTCCCCTCCTTTTGGCACCCCTTCAGGCAGCTTCAGAAAGGGCTGTTTGTGTGAAGGACACGGAGCAGACGTGCCAGAGGTGGGGAAAAGAGCCCAGAAGGGATCAAAGGCTCAGAGGTAGATTCCTGGAGCAAGGGAGAAGAGGCTGAGATGCCAAGCATAGTTTGGGAAGCCCAGGAGCTCAGGGATTGTAAGCCCTGGGCGTGAAGGCATCACCACACCAACCAAACAACTCCATGGACACACTAACGTTCCTCCAGCACCTCCCCCGAGCAGGGGAGCAGCAGGAGGCCTGGAATCTGCTCCATGGCTTTGCAGGTGTCTGCCAGGCTGGCAGCCAAGTCCCTGCTCTGCAGGGCAGTGCTCGGGGCTGCCAGCCCAGCCTGTGCCACCAGCATCCCTCCTTCAACCACCACACCTCTGCCACCCCGCAACACCAGAACGGGATGGATGCTCCACACAGCCTGGAGGCGCAGCTCCAAGTCCAAGAGAGAATTCCCTGTTGCACACCAAGAGCCCTCCTGTTCCCATCCAAGGTCTCCAGAATGCTCCTATTCCACACCAAGACCTCCAGCACTCTCCTGTTTGAAACCAAAGCTTCCAAAATTCCCCGTGGACCTTTCAGGGAAGGTCCTACAAACCTTCCCTCTGCTCTTTGCATCCTCCCTGCTGTGCTCCTGCCAGGACAGTAGTCCCAGAGTTTCAAGTAGCCAGGAGAGGATTAGCTGGTTGCTGCGTCCATTTAGCAAGCAGAGGGAAAAAATTCCATGAGGATATCCAGATTTTATTTCTCTCCCCCAGCTGTAAACTCCTCACACACACATAGCGAGCAGGGTGAAGAACAGCCACTCCCCTGGAAAAAATACGGAATGTGGCCAGGCAAAAGGGAGGCAACAGCTGCCTCTTCATCCCTGCCTAGCCAGAGGTGGCAAGAAAGCCTCCATGGCCCAACCAGCTCCTAAAGCCAAGGTGGGACTGAACATTATTTTCCCATTAGGAGACTTTCCCTTTCAGTACAGATACACCTTCTCCAAGCAGAGCCCCTCCAGCAGCCCCTCCCTCCGTGCTGTATTTGCTTGGGAACGACGGATTGCAGAGCAGCCACACAGATCCCGGCCCGGCTCCATGCCCGGTGCCCACAGCAACCCTCAGCCCTTGCCTCCTGCCCCCAGCAGCTGCTTCTCTCTGAGCACTGTTGGTTTGGGCTCCCTCGACTTCCTGCACATTTTGCTGAAGCCCAGCTTCCTACTGGACTCTGGCAAATGGATTTTCCACGGTCGGCTCTGCCGGGTCTTGCCAAATGACGCAGCTCCCAGCACCAGGTCCTCTCCCTCTGGCTCTCCTCCTCCTCCTCCTCCTCCTCCTCAAGGGAGAGGAGGAAGCAGGAGCAGGCTGCAGCCTGAACGGCCCTTCCAGCAGCAGCAGTGACTCAAGCACAACGTAACACCACTGGCATTTCACCACGGGACGTTGCACAGAGGGAACGGGAGCTCTTTCTTCTGGAAAACTACAACGTGTTATTAAAAATAAATCAATTGGGGCACTCCGAGGCTGCTCACCATGCTGCCAAACACAGGGACAGCCTGCAAACAAAGCTGTCACCACCCGTGGGACACCGACAGCTCCACAGGACATCCCCAGGGCTGTCACGAGCCCAGGCCACGCAGTGCTGGGACACACCAGGACACACACAGGAACTCAGGAATTAATGTCATTGAATCCAGCACACAAATTCCCATCAAATACAGCTGTCCCTGAGTGCTTCGGCTCCAACAGGATCACAGAACATGGTAACAGGGAGCAAAGGCAGTTAGTGCCTGAACCCACGGCCATAAGGATCCCTTGTGCCAGCAGTGGTGGAGCCACTGACCCACTGAAGCTCTCCCATCCTCACTTCCATTAAGGAAAACCCCAGTCCGGCCCCAAAAGCAGGACAGCCATGTGCCAGGGAAGGATCCACCACCACTCACAAGGGATTTGGGCTCTTCCAGCTGCTCTCCCCCACAGAGCCAGCACCAAGCACTCCAGCTCAGCACTAGGGGCACTTGGGGAGGAATTGTCCCCATGGCTCTCCTTGGTCAAGTCCCCTCCTCTTCCCTCCATCCCAAAACCCACAGGACCATTAACAACTTACTCTGCCCCACAGTAACTCCAGCAAAAGCTCTCCAGGGAAGGGGAAGCCCCATCACAACTCAGACTTCGGGGAGAAGAGACAATTTCTGCAGAGCTCTGAGCCGTGCAGAAGGCCCAGGGCTGGCATTTCCACTGCTCCTTGGCATCTTCAAGGCTACTCCTTGGGCTTGAAAGTTTTGGGATCCCAAAACAAGGTTCATGCCAGGGACCATTGATATGAACTGTGCCTCGCCTATTAACACAGTGCTCTTTTTCAGCCTGGAGGCATCTTCCTGCTGCCAAGCACATCAAGGGCCTCCAACAACAGGACATACAGCTGGAGTCATTCCAGAGGAGGCCACAGAGATGCTCCAAGGGCTGGAGCCCCTCTGCTCTGGAGCCAGGCTGGGAGAGCTGGGGGTGCTCACCTGGAGAGGAGAAGGCTCCAGGGACACCTCAGAGCCCCTTCCAGGGCCTGAAGGGGCTCCAGGAGAGCTGGAGAGGGGCTGGAGACAAGGGATGGAGGGACAGGACACAGGGAATGGCTTCCCACTGCCAGAGGGCAGGGCTGGATGGGATATTGGGAAGGAATTGTTCCCTGGGAGGGTGGGGAGGCCCTGGCACAGGGTGCCCAGAGAAGCCGTGGCTGCCCCTGGATCCCTGGCAGTGTCCAAGGCCAGGCTGGATGGGGCTTGGAGCAGCCTGGGCTAGTGAAAGGTGTCCCTGCCCATGGCAGTGGGTGGGACTGGATGAGCTTCAAGGTTCTTTCCAACCCATATATTGGATGATCCAAAGCACAGACACACAAAGATATGAACGAGGGATTGTGAGAGCAGTCTGATGAAATCCCTCATGTTTCTCCCACTGGAGCTGGTTGCAGTCCTGCTGGAGGGCCCCAGGCCTGAACCTAAAGCATCAGCCCTCGGCACTATCCCACGGGTGGGAAGGGAACTGAGAGATGGAATCACTTTAAAGTGGAAAACGAAGACTGAGAGAAGCTTTGGGGGCTCTGCCTGCCATGGGACAATCAGGGAAGCGCAACTGTCCTGCAGACCAGACTGGTTCAGCCAACAGCTGCACTGCAGGTGTCCCAAAACGCCCGTCAGGACAGCAGCTCCAGGCAGCTCAGTGCACACCGAGAGCAGGGATTGTCTGAGAGGGGCTGGGAATGCTTTTGGCATGTGGGAGAGTCACTGCAGGGACAAAATGCACAACTCCCCAAGGCCACATTCACTCCCTGTGTCCCCAGGCACAGCCACAATGGGAGCAAGGCCTGCAATCAGCACTGCTGAGGCACCGCCAGCCCCGGGCTCAGTCCCGGGCCCCTCACAGCGAAACAGACCTGGAGCATGTCCAGGGAAGGGAACGGAGCTGGAGAAGGGTCTGGAGCCCCAGGAGCAGCTGAGGGAGCTGGGAAAGGGGCTCAGCCTGGAGAAAAGGAAGCTCAGGGGGAACCTTGTGGCTCTGCACAACTCCCTGACAGGAGGGGGCAGCCGAGGGGGGTCGGGCTCTGCTCCCAGGGAACAGGGACAGGAGGAGAGGAAACGGCCTCAGGCTGGGCCAGGGGAGGCTCAGGTTGAATATCTAGAAAATTTCTTCATGGGAAGGGTGGTCAGACAGTGGCACAGCTGCCCAGGGCAGTGGTGGAGTCCTCCAGAAGTGTTCAAAAAACACGTGCATGTGGCATCTGGGAACATGTTTTAGTGGTGGCCTTGGTAGTATTGGAACAGTTGGATGATCCCAGAGAAGTCCTTTTCATCCTCAAGGCTTCCCTGATTCCCAGCCCAGTAGAACCAGTCTGGCAGCTTTGTACCTCCATTTTCCACAGGTGCCTGAAATTACTCAACCACATGGAGGGAACGGCTGGCACTGCTCCCCCCGGGCTCAGCAGGGACCAGCCTGGGGTGCCAGGAATGAGGAATTAGGAAAAGATGGACCCAGGCATGAGGAAGAGGGAGAAGCATGCCATAGTTCACTGCCACCTCATTGCCAGCAGCTTCCCAGAGCTGGAAAAATGTTGGTCCCATGGCAGAGGGGACGCTGAGGGTGGCCCAGCAGAAGCAGCTCTCCCTGCCCAAGCAGGCTGAGGCTAAAGGGAAGTAATTTGTTTTGCAGAATTCCAAACCCAGGAGTAAAAAACAAACAAAAAAAAAACCCCTGAGTTCCAGGCGGATCATTCCTCTGACAACGAGCAGCAAACGAAAGTCAAACAGGAATAAAGTGGAGAGGAATTCTGTGGGCAATTGTAATGATTATCAATTACTGTCTGGGCTGGGTTACATAATGGTCTCAGCAGCTGGGGAATGCTTTGGGAGAGGGCACTGTGGGCAATGAGCCCTGTGCTGTGGTGCACTATCATATTCCCATCAGTTAATTATGATGACCCCAATCCAATTTTAAACAATCACAGGCTTAGGAAATACCCTGCTCCTGAGAGGAAGCTTCTCATGAATCCACATCTCTGCCCTCAGTGTTTAAAGAGGCTTTAAAAAAAGAGAAGGAGAATGACTTTTACACAGGCATGCAGTGACAGGACACGGGGAATAGGTGTGAACTGAAACAGGAGAGATTTACACTGGATATTATGGAGAAATTCTCCCCTGGGAGGGCAGGGAGGCCCTGTGGCTGCCCCTGGATCTCTGGCAGTGTCCAAGGCCAGGTTGGACGGGGCTTGGAGCAGCTTGGGATAGTGGAAGGTGTCCCTGCCCATGGCAGGGGGTGGGATGGGATGAGTTTTAAGGTCCTTCCACTCCAACTCTGAAAATCCTCAGATGGGCCCTTTTCTGCTGCTGGGGCTCCTGTCCCAGCCTGAGGCAGTGCCCACCCAGTACAAACTGGGCTCTTCACTGGTGCTGCACCCACACCCCACTCCCCGGACATCCCTGCTTTGCTCCCTTACCCACAGCAGTGCCAGCTCTGCAAATGTGGAACAGGTGATGCTTTTTCCTTCTTCTGGGTAAAGAATGTTTCTTTATTTGCAGAAATGAACTCAAATTCCAGAGGAATGCAGCTATCCTTGATCAAAATAAATCACAGAATCCCAGACTGGTCTGGGTTGGAAGGGACTTTAAAGCTCATCCAGTCCCACCCCCTGCCAGGGGCAGGGACACCTTCCACTATCCCAGGTGGCTCCAAGCCCCGTCCAACCTGGCCTTGGACACTGCCAGGGATCCAGGGGCAGCCACAGCTTCTCTGGGCACCCTGTGCCAGGGCCTCCCCACCTTGACAACCAAGAATTCCCTCCCAACATCCCATCTAGCCCTGCCCTCTGGCACTGGGAAGCCATTCCCTGTGTCCTGTCCCTCCAGCCCTTGTCCCAAGTCCCTCTCCCAAAAATCCACACCCTACCCCACATTCCTGCACGCTCAACCTGAAGGAGCAAGGTAGAATAAAAAGGTTGATTTAATAAACTGAGAGCTGGGATAAAATTACCAGCAGCACCCTCCTCCCAGCCCACACAAACCCTGCCTTTGAGCATTCACTGGCCTGCCGGGCTTGATCCCGCCGGGATAAGCCATCCATCCATCTGATTCCAGCCACAAACACAGCACCAGAGAGCTCTGCCCAGCCTCTGATCTGTTCCCAGCCCTCCCCACCATTCCCAGGAGGCCTCCCAGGAGCTCAAAGCCAAACCCAAGCAGGAGCAGCAAAAAAAAAAAGCACTGGAATCGTCTCATCTTTGGGGTCTTTTGGGATATTTATAAGTGAATCGAGTGAGCTGAAAACGGAATTTGCAAACCAGCCACCACCTTGCCCAAAATTACACAAAACATGTTGGCTTGGAAGCATTTTCCTCTGAGGGAGAAAGAAAAACTCCTGTCTTGGAGCTCCTACAGCACACAGACCTGTTATTTATTGATGGTGGTAAAAGCCTTTTGAAGAGGGAGGAGGAGAGGGAGGAGGCGAGGAAAAGGCTCCCACCCGATCCTCCAAAACCCACAAATTCCCTGCCATGATTTTCTTTGGGGGGAAAAAACTGGGCCCTTGGTCCAAGCAAGCAAAAGACTTCATATTTGTTGCTGTTCCAAAGCACACAGGGGTGTCCACAGGCACCTACTGCCCACCCAGAGCATCCCCCACCGCCATCCTAGCCCCTCTCCACAGCAGGAACCAAATTTCAGGAGCTGGACTGGACCACCCTTCCAAGCCAGGATATCCTATGAAGTTAAACAGCAATTAAAGCCTCTGGAAGGTGCAGCAGCAGCAATACAGTTGGAGGCAATTTAAGCCTCGCTTGCCTGTGAAACCCTGATAGGTAATTTCAGAAATCTCTTCATAAAACCAGCATTCCCTCTGCTCAAACTGGATAAGAACCATGAGAAAATGAAAAAAAAAAAAAAAAAAAATTGAGGTTTCCTCATGAGAGACATCCAGACTATCAGATTACACTAAAATCTGGGGGAAGTGGGAGAAAACCAAGGGAAGAGGGAGGACATCCAAAATCAGATGCAGTGTCAGTATTGCCAAGAGAGATGGAAGGAGGAAGCGCTGGATCCAGGTACCCACTTCCCAAGGGATCCATCCAAGGGGAGCAGGAAGAGCCAGCCTGGCATCACCATGGGGGGGGAACCACTAAAAAGCTGCAGTTTGACACTATCCAGACCTCATTACAGAAACGAACTGCTGGATTTTCAGATTGTTTTATTCAAAAATAAAAACCAACTCCTGGATTCTTTGCAGCCGCTGTCTGGAGTGATCCCTGCCAGCCCCAAAATGGGATTTGCCCCTGCAGCTCTCAGCTCAGCCTGGGCACCCCATTCCTGGAGGCTGAGAAAAGTACAACAAACCTGATAAAATCCCCAGAGGGAAAGCTAAAAGCTGAATATGGAGAGCTCAGCTGAGGATGAGCTGATGTGGTGGCAGGACAGGTACTGAGGGATGGAAACGCTAAAGAAAGCAAAACAAATCACTCTGAAACGAAGCTCAAACTGATCATCAAGAGGGGAAAAAAAAAGGGCTGAAGATCCCTTGGAACAGGAGCCTTTGGAAGTGGGTTAGACAAATTCTGGGATTTCCCTTAATTGAGCCAAGGCAGTGAGATCATGTGGTGCAAGAGGCTTTTCCTTCTCCAACTGTCTGTTAGATCAAAACAAAAAAGGAAAAACAACCCAAGGTGCCAGCAGGATGCTTGTCCTCAGCCTTACAAACAATCCATTCTCCTCTGAGCCTGCTGGAAATAAATCCAGGGAAAAGAGGCTTGGGCTCTGTCACCTCAGCCAGACAGACAAAGTGCAAGGGTACAGCGGGCAAGACACGTAAAATTAAATTTTAAAATAAAAATTTAAACCCAAAGTGGTTGCACAATGTCCTTAGGTTCTGTGCAACCCCCAGAAGTGCCAGACACGACCCCTCCTGCTTTACAAGGTGACATAAAAGTGACATCAAGTGTGCCCCCACCTCCCTGCTCGCTGTTTAAGGCAATCTTACTCCATCCTTCTGTCCCAGCCAGTGGCTCCAGGGAGCACCAGATCCCAGAGAAATGCAGGGAGAAAGAGGAGGGAAAGGACACGATAAAAACACACCACCGCTGGCAGCTGCCTCACAGGTGGTTTGTGAGCAGTCCAGGGGTGAAAAATCAAGTTGTCCTCAAGGAAAGTCAAGTTGTCTTCAAGACCTTCCTGTCCCAGATCTTGTTTGCAAGTCCATGGAGCACATCAGGGCTCCACGTAAGCTTTTCAAGTGGCAAAACAATCCACGCTGGGCAAACATCCTCCTGGGAGAGGCTGTGGGAGGACCGTCCCAAGGCTGTCCCTTCCCTGCTCAAGGCCACCCCTGGCTCAGGTGTCACCCCAGCACCATCCTCCCATCACCCCTTTGAAGATGAAGGTCCTGGCAAGAGCCTCAATCCCTATCAACTGTTATCACTGCAGAGCAAAACAAACTGCCTTTATCTCTGCCTTGATCTCTTTGCAGCCACAGCACCACAACCATGGAGCTCTCCCACTCAGCCTTCCAACAACCCAAGCTGCTTAAGCAAAACTCCATCCCAATCCCATTTTTTTATCCCCACGGAGAGAAAAATCCCCAATTCATCCGACCAGAAATCCACAATCCCATCGTGTTTGTGGAATGAACGCCAGCTGGTGCCTTCTCTTTGACATTTAGCTAATAATTGTTGCAGCTGCAGCCAAACGAGCTGACAAAACTCAGCTCAGCAGCCCATGAATGCCTCTGGTGTTTGAGTGAGCGCTAAAGACAACACTTGCTGCTCTCCATATCCTCATCCATGTGGATACACATACACATACACATACATACACACATACACACATACACA
>VZRR01002871.1:67205-77844 GCA_013398015.1 Oreocharis arfaki
GAGGGGCGGGGCCTGGCAGCGCGCGAGCACGTGGGACCGGGGGGGCACCCTGAATGAGGGCCCCCAGGTTCCCCCATGAGAAACCGTGTTCCGGGACCCCAAACCGTGCTCCGGGACCCCAAACCAAAAACGTGCTCCGAGACCCCCAACGCAAACCATGCTGCGGGACCCAAAACCCAAACCATGCTCCGAGATCCCAAACCCCTCTAGGGGGAAACCATGCAACAAAATCACCCAACAGCTCCAGGTATGAACCGTGCTCCGGGACCCCCAACCCCCGTGGGACAGCACCGTGCACCGGGATCCCTGAATTGCTCCAGGGGGAGCTGTGCACCGGGACACACTTGGGACCACGTCCATGAGGTAAGTAATGCCCGTGTTTTAGGGCTCACAGCCCCCAGGCTCGGTGCACCGGCCGTTTCTGACTCTGCTAACGCAGCCATGGGCTGGCCGAGCGGGTGGAATTACAGCCCCTGGGTATAATTAGCAGCAAACTTGATGAGCAAGAGCATCCCTGGCCCCGGTGACCCTGCCCAGGCCATGGATGTGTGAGACATTTCAGGATCAGCCTGGCTGGGCCACCATGTGTCCCCCAGCACACTCAGCCCTGGAGAGGATGTCACCCCTGCCTAGTCAGTAGAGCGCTGGGAAGGACAGAAACCTCCACCCCAAATCCCTTTCCTCATCACAGCCATTCCTAAAGGTGAGCAAGGCAGAAGGGGGCTCCTTTGTCAGTCTCGCAGGGGAAGCACAGCTGCACCAGCTGCTCTCTCTGGCTGACACCTGCCTAAACCATTCCCTGCAAAATCCCCTGGAATACAATTCCCAGTGTCCAGACAGCTCCAGCAGCCAGGGTTCCTGCGTGGATGGGGCTGGCAGGGGAACAAGGTGCCTGCAGGGCTGGAGGTGCCAGCCTGATGTGAATGGCAGCTCTGCACCCCTCGATGGGTTCCTGCAGCCCCAGGCCATGCCAAGGCTGGGCCCGGAGCCCTGTCCTTCCCCTGGTGATGGAGGGACATGGCCAAGCTCAGCTTCCTCTTGCTGTGGTGGCCACAGAGCCAGGACAGCCCTGACAGTGTCCAGGTCCCCAGGCCATGGTTAAAGAGGACAGTGAAATACATGGAGCCTCCCAGAACAGGGATGCAGGTCAGAGACAAGGCGGCAGCTGGGCAGCCAGGACCAACACTCATCACCCAGGTGCCTTCTCCAGGACAAAATACATCCTGGTATCCAGGAATACTGTGGCTGGAGCCAAATCCCAGGAGCCTGGGCAAAGAACACTGCCCAGATCCCAGCCCAAGCACTGCATCCCCATCCCTCTGAAGGGCTGAGTCTTACCAAAGCCCCCAGCACCTCCCCATCACCTCTGCTGCTGGAGCCACCTTCCCAGCGCCACAAGGGCTGAGGGGGTGGCAGGTCCCCAAGCCCCCCTGGCCTGGAGCACTGGGGCACCACAGAGCCAAGGACTGGGGCCACACAAGGCTCTGCCAGCAGGAGCAGTGGGTCTCCCCCTTCCCTCAGGGCCCAGTTTGGCCCACCAGGACCAGGCAGCCGGGCAGGGCACTGGTACTCATGCAGCAGAGAGAAGCATCACTGCTCGGGGTGCAAGTTCTTTATTTGTGGCCTGGAGGAAGGAGCAAAACCTGGCAAGTCTACAATCAAGTAGGAAATACAATTGAGTGGGAGAACAAGCTTCATGGAATTCAGGGTGAGCCTAAGAACTGCCAGCAGCAGCAGGAGGGTGCACACGAGCAGCGTGTGTCCCCCAGGGTGTTGCCACCAGGGACAGGGCTGGCCCTGGCAGTGCCATCTATGCAGCCCTGCTGTGGCTCCTGCAGCCCAGCAGGAGGACAGGACTGGATCCCAGTTCTAGCCCTTCATTTACTCTCAGCTTGAGTGTCTGGAAGGAGACAGCATGACACTGGGGTGACAGACAGCTGGGTGTGGACAGACCACTGGACACCTACAGTGCTGCAGCACAGAGCCACACCCGGGGGGATCTGCCCTCACACCACCTCTGCTCCTGGGACAGGGGCATCCCAGCTGCATCCACGGCAGCCTCCCAGGACCACTGTCCCACCCAGGACCCCTGAGGGGACAAGGCCACTTTCCCCTGCCAGGGTTTCCCCTCCAAGAGCTGCCAAGGCAGAGCTGGGCCCACCATGCTGGGTGACCCCGACCCCAGGCAGGCTGAGCTGCTCCCCCTCCCAAAAAGGAGCTGCTGCAGGAGGTCTTGGGCAGTTCTCAGGCTACGACAGGGGAGAGGGGAGGCAGAGGATGGATACCCATGGGTGTCACTGCTTGGGGCTTGGGAAAGGCCAGGAGAGTGGCTTGAAGGGAGCCACAAAGGGATAGTGCCACGAAGGGACAGTGACCATCCCAGCCCTGCACACTGTCCCTGCAGCCGCACCAGCTCAGAAGGTGGCAATGGCACCACACGGGGTGGGCTCGTTCCCCACCCAGCACCCCCAGAGCTCTGTCCCCCAGGGACCGGCAGTGTCACCATCACCACCAGTGGCTGAGGAGAGGCTGTGGCTGTGGGCAGTGGCTCTGGCAGATGTCCCCCCGTGGTGTCCCAGGTCACATTAGTCCATCAGTCAGTACCAGGCTGTCCATCAGTGGGGCTGGTTTGCTCCTGCAGCCCAGACATCTGCAAGAGAGGGTGGAGGTGGGGACGGAACCCTGCTGGGGCCTGCCCAGCTCACGGAGGCTGCCAGGTGGGACACAGGCAGGGAAGAGAGGAAGGAAGGAGACCCCTTCCCCTGCCAGGCTGCAGGAATTCAGGCAAGGAAGAGGCTCTTGGGATTCTCTGTGCTCAGTCCTGCTGCTGGGGCACAGAAAACGGGCATCATGTTGCTTTGGGGCAATCTCAGAGGTGTCTGGACAGGCATCCAAGAGACACCATGTCCCAAGCCAGGCTCAAAGGGAAAATCCAGCAAGTTCTGCTGCTCTTCCCAAGTCATCCCTAGGACTGCCCATGAGGACACTGTACCCACTGCTACAGCAGCCATGCCCTGAGACAACTGTGGTTAACAATCATCATTTAATTTGGAAAGGCCCTCTAAGACCATCGAATCCAACCGTTCCCCCAGCACTGCCAAGGCCACCACTAACCCATGTCCCCAGGTGCCACATATGCAAGGCTTTTAAATCCTCCCAGGGATGGGGACCCCAGCACTGCCCTGAGCAGCTGTGCCAGTGCCTGAAGACCCTTCCCATGAAGGAATTTTCCCAATACTCAACCTAAACTTCCCCTGGCACAGCTTGAGGCCGTTTTCCCTTGTCCTGTCCCTGTTCCCTGGGAGCAGAGCCCGACCCCCCCCAGCTGCCCCCTCCTGCCACAGGGTCCCCCCTGAACCTCTTCTCCAGGCTGAGCCCCTTTCCCAGCTCCCTCAGCTGCTCCTGATGCTCCAGCCCCTTTCCTAGCTCCCTCAGTCGCTCCTCACGGGACCTGTGCCCTGTGCCCCAGGGAAAAGCAGCGCTTCCCTGAGGAGCCCTGCTCCAATCCCACGAGGGGGAAATGCAGTCACCTAGAGTTTAGCAGAGGAGGAGGCAATACCCAGCAAGGCAGAGAAGCTGTTGGGGGAGGTGAGCCAGCTGCCACCATCCACGATCAGGGTGGTGCCTGTGACGTAGGACGACAGGGGGCTGGCCAGGTACAGGGTGCTGTGCGCGATCTCTGTCTTGTTCCCTGCGCGCTGCAGCGGGATCACGGAGAACAGGTCGGATTTCTCGGCAAATTTCCCACCTAAAAGGGGCAGGAAAGAGTCAGTTTGGACCGTGGGAGGATTGTCTAGCACCACAGCTGGCCAGGCACTGCAGTACTGCCCATGGGGCTGGCTGAGTGCTCCAGGGAACTGGGATGAGATCCTGGCACAGCCCTGGGATAAAGACCTGAGAAGATTTCAAGGAGGAGAGCTCAAGCCCAGCAGGGATTTTGGGCTGACACAGCAAGCTCACGAGAGGACCTCAGAGAGTTTTAGAACCATGGTTGGGGTTGGGAGTGATCTCTCCTTCTCTCCCCCCTGCCATGGGCAGGGACACCTTCCACTAGCCCAGGCTGCTCCAAGCCCCATCCAGCCTGGCCTTGGACAATGCCAGGGATCCAGGGGCAGCCACAGCTGCTCTGGGCACCCTGTGCCAGGGCCTCCCCACCCTCCCAGGGAACAATTCCTTCCCAATATCCCATCCAGCCCTGCCTTCTGGCAGTGGGAAGCCATTCCCCCTTGTCCTGTCCCTCCATGCCTTATCCCAAGTCCCTCTCCAGCTCTCCTGGAGCCCCTTCAGGCCCTGGAAGGGGCTCTGAGCTCTCCCTGGCTCCAGAGCTGAGGCGTTCCAGCCCTTGGAGCAGCGCTGTGGGCTCTGGAGCCACTCTAATGGCTCCGTGTCTTTCCCATCCTCCGGGGCTGCAGCAGCACTCTGCTGATGGACTACAAGAGCCAAGCCCTCAGGCAGGGCTGAGTTTTGGGTGAGCACACTCCACCGTGGCATCAGAGAGCCCAAAGAGCTGCCTAAGCAGTGCCCTGGGAGGCACCAGGGATGCGGGAAGGGCTGTTCCCACAGAGAGGTGCCAGCCAAGCCACAGCACAGCCGTGCCTGGCAGCAACACCCCACAAGCTGTGTGGCACTGGGGGTCCCTCCCAGTCCCCTCCCAGGGGATGCCAGTAGGGCACTGCCATGGCAGGGAGCCCAGGGAGCCTCACCCAGGCGCCGGAAGCCCTCGGTGCCCATGATGGGGCCGGGGGCCAGGCTGTTCACACGGATGTTGTTGGGTCCCCACTCCACGGCGAGGTGACGGGTCATGGCATCTGGGGAGGGATTGCAACAGCAATGAGAAATGGGCAGCAGAGCCATTCCAGCAACTTCTTTTGAGGGGGAAAAAAGCCACAGAAGACGCTGGCTGAGAGCAAAGGGCTCTGGAGGGGAGAAGAGCCTCATCCCAAACCCCGGCATGCAGTAACCACACTGATTCACGTTCACCCCTCCCCAAGACATCTTCCCATCCCAGTACTTGGGAAGAACTGGCTTCTTTCCAGGCCCCATGTGGCTCTGAGCCCCAGCAGGGTGTGTTGAGGTACCTATGGCAGCCTTGGCAGCCCCAGCGTGCACCTGCAGGGCCTGCCCTCGGTAGCTCAGGGTCGCTGTGATGTTAACGATGACCCCGCCGTGGTCCTGGGGAAGGAAAGGAGATGGGGAGTTAGGCAAGGAGCAGCACAAAGGGTCACAGAGGGTTGTGAGGGACAGGACAGCTGGGCTAGGAGGGACAGTCACCCATGGGCACTGCCAAGCCATCACTGGGACAGCTCTACCCACCCAGTCTCAGAGGTGGGGCAGCCAGCGGGGCCCTGCCAGAGAGGTGGGACCTGCAGGGTAGAAGGAAAGGCCAAGGGAAAGCAGCAGAGCTGGAAAAGGAGCAGGAGATCACAGCTTCTCCAGGGGGCAGAGCATGGAGAGGTGCTGCAACAGCCAAAAGCCCCAGGGAAAGAAACAGGAGGGTCCCCCGTTCAGGGCTGGGATCCCTGGAAGGGAACAGAGTGGATCCTGGGAGGCCCTGAGTGCTGCACTCTCTTGTGCCCTCGGCACTGCCCTGAATGCCCCAGGAGCACAGTGTGGTGTGACACTACCCCCTGACTACCAGAGCCTCTCCTCAGAGCCCCTTGGCTCCGTGCCACTTACCCGGAAATATTTCTCAAAGAGCACTTTGGAGGTGTTGAAGGTGCCCACGGTGTCGATGTCTATCACTGTCTTGAAGGCGTTGAAGGACAGGGCACTGGCTGGGCACAGGAAGTTCCCCGCAGCACCTGAACCACGGGGACAGTCAGGACAGGGCTGGCAGAGATGTCAGGGCCCTTCTGTGGCAGGGAGGGTGAGGGATAATGTCTGCACATGGAGAGAGCCTTGATAAGGGATAAACTGGTGCCTCTTGGGTGCCCAGCAGCACAGCCAGCACGAGGGTAGCAGGGATGGATGTACCACACCCAGAGCTCTGCTTCCTCTGTGCTCCCAGGGACGCCTGTGCAGGAGAACACCCTTCCCAGCAGTGAGCCCCAACCCTCCCCCTGCCCACGCCACCCTCACCATTAATGAGGATGTCAATCCTCTGGAACTCCTTCAGTGCCTCGTCCACGGCTGCCGCGATGGTCTGGGGCTGCCGGACGTCGATGGACAGAGGCAGGCACTGCTGCCCTGTGGCTGCCACCAGCTTTTTCGAGGCCTGCAAGGACAAAAAAAGACTTGAGGTTCTTCCTGGGACCCTCTCCTTCAGAGGGGGTTGGAGCCAGGCTTGTATCAGGTGAGCACAGAGTCAGGCAGGAGCCACGTCCCTGTCAGCACATAGCAAACAGTGTGGGCAGGGCAGGGACCTGTCTGAACATGGCCAGCTCCAGCCTGGCAGCCCTGCTAGCCCTGGGTAGCCAGGGAAAGCTCTTGCATGTTGCATCCCAGCCACACTGGATGCTGGGCGGGCCCTGAGGCCACAGCTGGCTAAGCCCAGTTACCTGTGTGGGCTGCCACAGACACAGCACACCCCAGGCAACATCTCTGCAGGGCAAGTACAAAGGCTGGACCTCAGCAGGGCATTTTTGGCATGAGCCCAGGCATAAGATTCAAAAAGTCAGTGGGCAAAAGGGCAAAGAGCAGCCAGGCTGTGAGACAGACCAGCTCTGCAGCTCCGGGTTGGTCACAGGCCACCCCTGTGGCTCATTAAGATTTTCCCCAGCAAATTAAGCACAGGGGACACACAAGCTCAGCAGCAGCTCCACACAACACCCAGAGCTGCTGCAACTTCTGTTTGCAGCTCTGTGAGAGGTTTTGAGCCCCAACAACACACGGGTGCACGAGCAGCAGGAGCCCTGGACTGCGGATTCTGTGGCCTCAGAAGACTCCTGACCCTGAGGACTAAAAACCTGCTGAGCTTTGCAGCTTCTTCTGGCACATGAGCATTAGGGAGTGTGAAATGAGAGCCAATCACAGCTGCACCCTCCCCTCTGCCCCAAAACACGGGACAGCTGAGGCAACCCACCTCAACCCACACAGCCCCTGGGGTCTGCTCCTACTCCAAGCTGAGGTTTAAGCCCAACCTTGGGCTCTGCCCTGCTGACAGTCCTCCCCCACAGCTCGTTTCTGTCTCTCTCACCCACAAAAAGCCATCATGATTGTGGAACAACGCCCGCAAAGCAGGTTCCAGGTTAACTGAGCTGTGCTGGAGGTGCGGTGGGTGCAGCCCCCCAAACCCGCACCCACCCTGCCTAGCACCACCGGAATGCCCAGAGCTGGGACACTGGGAAGCACTGGGAAGCCATTCCTCCCACTGCACTATTCCCAGGGCTCCCAGTTCCACAGAGAGAGAGCAGAAGAATTTCCAGGGCTCCCAGTTCCACAGGGAGAGAGCAGGAGGATTCCCAGGGCTCGCAGCTCTCCCGGTGGAGCCCGGACTCACCTCCAACACTCGCTGCAGGTTCCTGCTGGCAATGACGGTCCGGCAGCCGTGCCTGCAGGGAAGGGGCAGGTGAGAAGGGCCAGGCTCCTCAGCAGCAGCTCAGGCTCAGCAGGAGTTCGGGTGTTCCTTGCAGGAATCGCTGCTGCTCCGAGCCCGCAGGACGCGGAGGGGCAGAGCCCTGCCCGGGCTGCAACAAGGCCGGCCCTGCTCCCACAGCGGCGGCCCACGGAGCCTCCCTGAGGGCTCGGCCGGCCTCGGCTTCACATCTCGGTTCTTCCAAGGCCTGGTCCCGCAGTGGGGAGAGGGATGGGAAGGTGGGAAAGAGAAGAGAAGGGGGTGAAGAGGAGGAAAGTGAGGGAAAAGAAGGGAAGTGGAGAAAGAAGAAGGGAAGGAGGGAGGGAAGGAGCAGACCGTCCCACCGCAGGGGCTCCCGCACCTCATGAAGATCTCGGCGATGCGGAAGCCGATGCCGGAGCCGCCGCCGGTGATGAAGGCCACCTGGCCCCTGCGGGGACAGAGGCACGGTCAGAGCCGGGCCCCGGGGAGGCGTCCCCGGCGGGCCCCCCGGAGCGCCGGGACTCACGCGAGCAGGTCGGGGCTGAGCAGGTGCCGGTACTGGGTCAGACACTCGTCCCGGTCCTCGTCCGGGGGCACCCGCGCGGCCATGGCGGCTTCGGCCATGGGGGGGGGGGGGCACCGCGCACTGCGCCTGCGCGGGCGCCGCCGCCGTCGCCTGGCAACGGGGGCGCTCCGCGCACAGCGACACCGAGCGGCCAAGGCGGGAACTGCAGTGCGGGGCTACCAGGGCTGTGCCCGTGCTCCCAGTGCTCCCAGTGCTGTGCCAGCGATGTCCCGGTGCCCTCCCAGTGCTCCCAGTGCCCTCCCATTGCCCTCCCAGTGATCCCAGTGCCCTTCCAGTGCTCCCAGTTCCCTCCCAGTGCTCTTCCAGTGATCTCAGTGCCGTCCCAGTGCTGTACCAGTGATCCCAGTGATCTCCCAATGCCCTCCCAGTGCTCCTAGTGATGTTCCAGTGCTGTCCCAGCGCCCCCCCCAGTACTGTGCCAGTGATCCCAGTGCCCTCCCAGTGATCCCAGACTCATCCCAGGGCTCCCAGTGCTGTCCCAGAGCTGTCCCAGAGCTGTCCCAGTGCCGTCCCAGTGCTCCCAGTGCCATCCTAGGGCTGCCCCAGTGCAGTCCCAGTTCTCCCTCTCAGATGCTCCCGGTGATATCCCAGTGATATCCACCGTGCCAGTGGCGTCCCAGTGCCACGCAGTGGTGTCTCAGTGCTTCACAGCGGCATCTCAGTACCTCTCAGCAGTGTCCCAGTGCCACCCAGTGGTGTCTCAGTGTCACACGGAGCCCCCAGTTTTATAGCTCAGCCCCCCACCTGCAGAGCCCCTGCAGCCCCCTGGCACAGCCCAGTGCTTCACAGAGCCTCCCAGTACTGTTCCAGTGCTCTCAGGGCCATCCCAGGGCCTTCCCGAACTTGCCGGTACTGCCTCAGTGCTTCTAGAGACAGCCCAGTTCATACCAGAGCTTCCCAGCACCATCCCAGTTTCTCCCAGAGCTTCCCAGTACCGAGTCAGTGTCCCCCAGGAACAGTCTATGAACACCTAGAGCTTCTCAGAGTCTCCCAGTACCACCCAGTGCATCCCAGAACGAGCTCAGTGCCACCCATGGGCATCCCAGTGCCTCACAAAGCTTCCCAGTACTAGCCAGTACTGTCCATGGATGGACCAGTGACATCCCAGAGCTTCCCAATACAGCCCCAGTACTCCCCAGGGACAGCCCAGTGTCTTCTAGGGTTTCCCAGCACCACCCCAGTGCCCTCTTGGAACATTCCAGTGCCCTCCATGGATAGCCCAGTGCCTCCCAGAGCCTTCCTGTAACAGCCCAGTGCCCTCTGGTGCTACCTCAACACATCTCAGAGCTTCCCAGAATCACCCCAGTCCCCCAGTGGCATCCCGGTGGCTCCCAGAGCATCTCAGTGCCTCGGCAGGGACATCCCAGAACTTCCCAGTACCGCCCCAGTGCTCTCTAGGGACATCCCAGTGCCTCCCACAGCTTCCCAGTACCCTCTGGGGACATCCCAGTGCCTCCCACAGCTTCCCAGTACCCTCTGGGGACATCCCACTGTCTCCCAGAGCTTCCCAGTACCACCCCAGTGCCTTCTCGGGACATCCCAGTGCCTCCCAGAGCCCCCCAGCACTTGCTGGTGCCATCCGAGGGAGGAGAATGGAGTTAGAGCTGGAGGCACCGGGGTTTATTGGGGGGCGGGGGTTCCCCCAGGCCGGGGGCCGGCTCTAGAGCCCGTAGATGTTGTCCCTGTCCCTGCTGTCCCACGCCACCAGCTCGTCCTGCCGGAACCAGAAGCCAATCTCCCGCTGGGCCGTCTCCACGGAGTCACTGGCATGGACCAGGTTCCTGTGAGGGGACAGGGATGGGGACAGTGCCGCGGCCGTGGGGTCCCGCCCGCCGCCGTACCTGGTGATGTGCACGCTGAGATCCCCGCGGATGGTCCCCACGGCGCCGCTGTCCCCAACCATGGCCCGTGCGCACCGCACAACGTTGTGGCCCTCCCACACCTGCGGAACAGGGACAGGGACAGGGACAGGGACAGGGACAGGGACAGCTCAGCCCCCGCGCCCCCCGCGCTGTCCCCTCACCATGGCCACCAGCGGCCCCGAGGTCATGTAGGCGACGAGCGCGGGGTAGAAGGGCTTCAGCCGCAGCTGCTCGTAGTGCTGCTCCACGAGCCTCCGCTCAGCCTGAGGCAGCGGTGGTGGCAGTGACACCCGGGCAGTGCCCCCCGGCCGCCCCCACTCCCGGCCCCGCCGCGCCGGCTCCGGAGAAGCGTTCCCCGCCTGGAGCAGCGTTCCCCGCCCGGCCCGGCTACCTGGAGCAGCTTCATGGCCACCAGCTTAAAGCCGCGGCGCTCGAAGCGCTGGACGATGTCCCCCAGCAGCCGCCGCTGCACCGCGTCCGGCTTGGCCACCACCAGCGTCTTCTCCTGCAGCGCCGGCGGGGCTGCGCGGGCACCGCGGGTCACTGTCACCACCGCGGGACACAGCACCCCACCAGACACGGCCTCGGTGGCAGCAGGACCCCAAGCTGCCCCCGCGGCACCACGGCTTGTACTCGGCCCCCGAGGCTGCCGACGGGAACCCGCCCCTATCCCTGTCCCCATCGCTGTCCCCATCC
>VZRR01002872.1:5894-56583 GCA_013398015.1 Oreocharis arfaki
CGCAGGGCCCGGGGGAGCCGCGCCCCGCCCGCAGCGCCCGCCGCCCCTACCTGCCTCATCCCGGCCCGCGGCTCCGGGGCCCGCAGCTGGCCCTGGAAAAAGGGGCCGGGCTCCGGCCCTGCGGGGCTGGAGCGGGGCTGCGCCTCACCGGGCACCGCCTGGGAGACACTGGGGACACCCGCTCCTCCCCCGGCCCTGGGGCCGGTGCCTGTGCCGGGGGTGCCTGTGGCCGCCCCCCGCGGCGGGCCGGGCCCAGAGCGGCCGGGCGGGCTTTGGCCGTGCGCCGGGCGGCAGCGTGAGGGGCCCCAGCCGCCCCCGGCCCTCAGCGCTGTCAGCCGTCCGCCCCGAGAGCACGCCACAGGCACCGGGCGGGTCAGGGCCGCTGGGGTCTTATGCTGAATACAAACCCCGAAAGGAAGAAGGAGTAGAGGGAAAGGTGAACGTAGGTGTACAAATATGAGAGCACACCGGCGTGTGGCGTTTGGCGCACACCCACAGCCCGGCCAGGGCTGTCCCCGCTCCCAGCGGCCCTGTGAGGGCAGGCGGTAGCACCATCAAGGCTGTGGCTGTGCCACCGCTGCAGTGGAGGTAACTCGGCCCCTTAGAGCAGCTGAGGTCACTCGGCTTGTTCAGCCTGGAGGAGACTGAGGGAACACCTCAGTGTGGTCTTCAAAATCCTCACGAGGGGAAGTGGAGAGGCAGATACTGATCTCGTCTCTCTGGTGATCAGTGACAGGACCCAAGGGAGTGGCCTGAAGTTGTGTCAAGGGGGATTTAGGTTGCATATTCGGAAAAGGTTCTTCCTCCAGAGTGTGGTCAGACACTGAACAGGCTCCCCAGGGAAGCGGTCACAGCACCAAGGCTGACAGAGCTCAAGAAGTATTTGGACAACACTCTCAGGGTGTGACTTCTTGGGCTGTCCTGTGCAGAGCCAAGAGTTGACTCAATGATCCTTACAAGTCCCTTCTAACTCGGAATATTCTATGATTCCATGATAAAAATTTTTTCGTGCCTTAATTTAAAATGCAGGTGGCAAGATAAGGAAGTGAAACAAGACAACCAAACTTCAGGATAGGGGTAAGGGTTTCACAATAATGGGGGGAAATAGTCTGGACAGCTTCGTATGAAGTGGAGGGTCAAGGAAGATCTGATTAATCACAGCCATGTGTAGATCTGACTAGCTGCTAGCATTAAACAAGCCTGCAAAATAATAACTCCCTAGTGTTTTCTAAAGCATTTAAGTAAACCAGATTGTATCTGTTGAATAAGTACAGAAGCTACTGTGGTGAACTTTTCAAAAATAACAACCTGAAAGCAGCTTTGTGCAAGACTTATTGGAACAAAACAATACCTACTAGGTAAGAAAAACTGATAAGCTGCTCTTACTAGGATTATAATTGTAAGGGAGGAAATGGTTAATGTGCTTAATGACTAATGATGTTAATATTTTGATTGTCATATTTTGGCCTTGGTAGTGTTAAAACAACTCGTACGGTGTGCTAGTAAGTGCAGTAGACTGCCAGTAAAGAACTGAATAGGCACCAGTGATTTGATGGGATGGCTCACGATAGCTTACGATTTTAAAATACTGAAGTGGGCTTTCACTCTCCCAGGAGATATAAACTCTTTGAGAGCTATCATGAGATACAATTATTAAATAATTATGTGCATACCTGAAGCTGACCTTGACTTCATTTCCTGTATCAACATGTACTGCTGCTTACAAACCATATAGTAACAGTAACTCAAACACAGCCGGCTTCTGACTCGGAAGCAGCTCCCGGAACCCACTGACAGAAGCCTTCAGCAGTGCAGGGAGCTCTTGCATCTTCCTGGCTGCCAGATCAGTCATCTCAGCTCCTGCATCAGCTCCTCTCGCACCTCTCAGGGCAGTTCTGCCAGCAAATCTGATAGTTTGAATTTAGTAATTCTGTAATGTTGCTGTATTGCCCAAGCCATTGCATTTTCATTCTAAGGCACCAGAAAATAACTGTGTGCTGTGTCCTTTATCAGATAAAGCAGCACCTCTATGGGAGGGGTGGCAATTAGCCTGTCACAACGGCAGGTATCTGATTTACTACTCTGGTGCTGCTAACTGATTTCATGAGTGATGAAATGACTGGAAAAGAAGCAGAACCTGTGTTTTGTGTTTTGATTTTAAAACGGGTAAATTTGTCCTTAGTTTTCCCTCCTTCCAGTGCTTATCTCCACTGGTTTGCTGTAGGGATTATCTCTTTTCCTAACAAATTCTGTTAGATAATCCCACAGGAGACTATCACTGTACTAAATGGTTTTGGTAAATTCTCTGAACAGCTATATGAAATTATGCTGTGGGATCATTCAAGGTATTGTATGGCTCATAATTTTCTTTTACAGCAAATTAAGAGCTCAGAAGAATCCTTGGTCCCTAGAGGAATCATTGGTCAAACCAAGAATTTCTTCTCTTGGAGTTTACTAGAAAAGAATTCTTCCTTGTTTTAAAATAAATGCATCCAGGTGAAATCTCATTAGAAGCTTCCAGTGTTTTCTAGGATTTCACAGAACAAAATGTCCTATTTTCAATACTTTTTCTGAGTTCTAACTTAACTGCAAATTATTGGAACATTGGAAATATTAGCAACACCCTAAAGGTGATGTAAGTCCTCAGCTACTGCTTCAACAGCCCCAGATGAAAAGATAGTTACACTGAATTTATGAATTGTGGTTTGGTTTTCAGGTTTTTACACAGGAAAACCTAGACCATTTATTAATTATTTTAATTAATATTTATTAATTACTTAATTTCTGAATGAAGTATATAGCATAAAATAGTTTAAAAATATATCACTTGCTGCTGTGTCCTTGCCATTACCTTACAAGGAATTCCCTTGCCACAATAAATAGTGGCATTTCTACTGTAGAGCACTATCAGAGGCTTGATATGAATAGCTAAAAAATCTCTCTCATTCTGTTTCAACAATAAATAGAACCTCCTCTAAGACTGATACGGTGCTTTATTCACATGATTACCAAGAAGTCAGCTGATTTCTCTTTCTCCTTGGAACACTCCCCAAAATCGTGCAGAGGCTAATGAGACTTCCCCTGTAAACTGCCCAGGGGTATTGTGAAGAACTTGGCTGGTTTTGCTCTGGTTTAGCAATCTCAGTGGGTTTTACAGTTGAGTATTCTATTCCTCTGCATGTTGGAAAATATTGTTAATCCAGTAATAACTCTTACCTCACTTTCATTTATCATAGATACACTTAAAAGATTTGTTGGTGCTTCAATAAAATGTTTATATTTGGGTGTGCTAGGGCAAATCAGAGAAGGTACTAAATAGATAAATTTCTAATGGCATCACTTTCTGATTCATTTTCAAAGATAATTTCCTGCTTTGACCTAGAACCAGTTTCTATGGAATTTTTTGTCTGTACGTGCATGAATTGTTGTCATTGGCAGCTCAGTATTAACAGGGGAGAAGCCACAGGGTTTACTTGAGGGATCAGGACAGTTTCTTTTAGCTAGGTGATTTATAACAATACACTCTCAGTAAAGACCAAGTTCTGCCATCAGTAAGAAATGGGTAACAGAAAAATCTGTCAAAGCTGAGGAGGTTTGGGCACTAAATATAAATGGGGATTTTAAAAAAAAAGCTTGTATTGATCCTTCATTTGGTTATGCCTAAAGAGGTGAAAAATAATTTTTGAGTACGTGAAGAAAGGAGTATAAATTCCCATTATTGCAGACTGGTTTTGATTCTAAGAAGTGCAGAGGCAGCTGTAGTTCTTTCAGTGAGGGGAAAATCAAGGCAACATTACATATTTTATTAAATACCTTATTTTATCCTCTGTATTCCCTGTGTGGCTTTAAGGCCTTATTTAGCTTGTGCTGTAGAAATATCTACTGCAGTTACTGGGGAAATGAAAGGCTTTGAAATTATAAGTGAGTTTACTTCAGTATCATTTTCCTGTTTAGACTGTGCAGTGGTCACTTAGAAACACTCAAAGCAAGGGCACACCAAGGCAAAGTCATCAGCTCTCTTCCAGCCTGGGCTGCATTCCCAGCATTTGGATGCACATTTCTCAGTGTGTTTAGCTTTATACATCTCTCGATATGTTCAAAGCTTTAGTCACTCTCAGCTGCAGTTCTTGGTATTTGTTACTTTTGCAGATCATCTCTTATTTCTCAGATTGGGAACTCCAAAAATGAGGAACTTGGGCTGTCAAAAGTTTGGTTTAAGCAACTTCATAGATCCATTGCAGTGGGAAGAGCTTACCCTATGCCTTGGGATCCATTTTCCAGAGTGGCAGTGATTTCAACAGAAGAGGTGCTTGAGTCCCTTCCCTCCTTTGCTACATGAATTTAAAATGTACTTTCTCAAACAAGTATCTAATATCTCTTCTCCCTTAAGCCTCTATAGTCTTACTGAGAAAAAAAAATAATAATCTTAACCTATTAAATAAAAGACCCTAACTGTTACCAAACAGTTGAGAAGCTTAGTACAATAGGAGGCTGATATGAAAAATTGAGCACTGTTTCTTCTACTGGTTTATCTGCAGAAATAAAACTTGATTTTGCTTATGAAAGCTGAAGTTGCATATTCATTAGATTTTTTACATGTTTCCTTTTTCTTTTGTTCTCCCTGGCTGCTAGTAGTACCCACACAGCCTCATTGAGCTCCCTGAGATGCTTGCTGGACAGTTCTTCAACCACTTTCACTGGCAATTTCTACTTCATCTTTTGTTGTGGAGGCTGTGGCCAAGCAGCTTTTGCTATACTTGCTTGCACTTGCTTTTCTTATTTATTCTACGTTGGTGTCAGAGGGGTAGTAAAGGCAGTTACTTTATCAGGAAAAAAACAAAGAGAATATAGACAAAACATGAAGTAAGAAAGGGTTCTTAATCTGGTGATGCAATGAAATGAAAAATCTGTACCTACCATTCTTAATTCTTTTGACCCTGGAATTTTTTTGAAGCAGCCTGTGGTGCCTACTTCTATAGCATTATTGTTCAATAGCTTTCTATTAAAAAATATTTGTTATTATCTATTAAAAAACAAAATATTTCTATTCTTTCCTCATTTATTAATACTTTCTTTTCTAGTTCACCAAATAGCTTCAGCTTCCTAGTATTCCTTGTACTGGGTCACAGAGAACTTAAAGGGATATCTGAGTAATTAAAATTCACCAAATCCATACTATTTCTGTAGGTTTGAGTGGTACAAAGACGAGGAGGTGCTTGGAATTGATCTTTAGGTCCCTAGGTCCCCCACATAAGCTGCAGGGACATGAAGTGCCTTGGATGGGGTCTGACACATTGACTGCTTATTCTTTACAAGATGCACCAGGTGCTACTGGTCATAACCCACTCTCTATGGAGTGCACAGCTGTGAACCTCTCCTTGAGTCAGGGGCCCAATCTTTGGCAAAACTGAAAGCTAGGTTCATGTCTGTGGCCTGTGAGCCCCTTTTACAACCAAGACCACGATTTAAGTGACCACAATTTCCTCTATGGCCTGAAAGGTGACAAGTCTCAATCTCCCAGCCTAGAAGAGGAGGAAGCTCCAGGATATGCTGGATGTCTCCACAGCTATTCTCAGGAAAGCTGTTCTGCCTGACTTCCAGCTGGAGGGTGTTTCTCCTGTGACTGGGCCTGAACTCATGAGCCACACATCTTTAAAATCTGTAAATATTCACCAATTAAAAATACTGGAATAAAGTTTGGAGGAAGGGCAAGAAGCCAAACCTGTTGGTTTCTCAGAGAATGCACTGACTGTCTGGCTCTCATCCTTCATGTAGGGCAGAGCAGCTTCAGCAGAAGGGTGTGAGAGCTCCCCTTCTCCACAGCAGAGCAGCCCATAGACCACACTGCAAAATGGAAAAATGGACCTGAAGCTCCTGAAAATGAAGGTGTTGTGACCTTGTCTATGATACTGCAATCACTGTGTGCAGTTAAAATAACAGCACAGCTGCTGGAATGGGGGTCATGGTAAGTGCTCCTTCATTCAACTGACTAATGGCAGAGCTGCTGTGTCTGGTGTGGATTCTGTTAGCTTTTGTGTCTGGTGTGTGTTTTAGTTGACAAAGATCAGAAATGCTCTAGGGAAGCCCCTAAAATATGTGGTTTCTTCAACTGTCAGTTTATTATTTTTGTCCAGTTTTTTCACTTCAGTCTCAAACTTGACACAGGCTGTGGTTTTCTGCACGCATCCTTTTCCTTGTTAGCTGGAGTTTGCATTTGTATGCTGTTTCCCATTCTTGCTCTACTTTATTTCAGTGTAAGGGGAATTACAGGGGGGGTTATGTCACATGCTCCAGTGTACCAGTGTACTGGACTAGTTCTTTGAATTCCAGTGGTGGCGAAAGGGAAGATACACATTTCTTTTATTTTCTTCTTTTTTTTCTCTTAATTGCTCTTAGATAGAGATAAATGAGAAATCCTTCTGTTAACAAGATGAATACTGTTGCACACTGCCTGTCCCAAAACTACTGCTAAGGGATCTGTGCATTTGTGATGTGCACAGACTACCTGAAAACCAAGGGAAGGCATAAGAGGTTTTCTTAGTGTCTTCTCCTCCATCTATAGGCCAGGCAGCTGCCAGCTGCTGGTGGAAATGCTTGCTCAGAGCTCCACGACATAAGTGTGACTGGCTGTGAGGGGATATCCTAATGAGAGAATGGTACACTTCTTGTGGAGAAAGAGCTCCTCTCCGTAGGATAGTTCCCTCAAGAAGCAGACAAGCAAGTGAGTGAACAGCTTGTGATACGTCATCATGATTGCCACTTAAAGATGAGAAAAGGAGATTTTCTGCAAGTGTTTCACGCCTTAAGCAATTTCCACCTGCAAATGTGCCCAGGCAGTGCTCACCATGAACAGGAGATTGTAGACTTTTCAACCCAAACACAGGATTGTTTCCTCTGTTATATCTAGATCGGAGACAGATCAAAAGCAAGATGGACTTTGAATGGGTGTTAAGATATAAAGATTTCAAGTTGGTTCCTGTTTTATTCTTCCCACGTGTTTTAAGTATTCTTGAAGAGTTTTCCAACAAGATCTGCAAGATCATAGCTTGGGAAGAAGCCTAGTTTCTATAGAGTCCAGCTTTTGCTGGGCTATAGGCAAACATACCAAGCAATAACATGCTAAAAGTACTCTGCCTTTGAACCCATAGCTGATTATCTTGTAGCTGAGGCCAAAATAAGGGAAAGGGGACTAGAGAGGCTTAAGCTTTGAAAACTTGGTCCAAGTTCTTCTACTGCTACTGTCCTAATTTGCAATAATTAAATGTGATTTCTATTTCTGGTTTTGTTTTTGCGTTTGTAGAAACAAAAAAAAAATTCTTACTGTCTTGACACCAGATAAAATCTACCAAGGTAAATGACATACCCAAATGCCACGTGCTGAAGGACATAATATGGCCTACATTGGTACCCTTTCAGCTACCTCACTGTCCCTCGGAAAAATAATGGCATTAATTACTGACATTTTACTAATATTATTTAGGTTCCAAAATTAGCTGTAGACTTTGCGCAGCACCGTATTTACTTAGAAGTGATACTTCCTCTCGATGCAGAGAAATCAAAAGCACAAGTTCTCCTTTTCAACTCACTTTCCTCTTTATAATGTGTCACAGCACAAACAGTGTGTGTGAAAAAGAGAACTAAGTCAGGCCATACATTTTTACTGTTTGGTGCTTCTTATGCCACTATTGCTTAGCGCTTTCCATAGTTCAGGCATGTCTTTTCCTTTGGACCTTGAGACACTACCATGACAATCCCTAAGAGAGATCCAGTTGCTATGAAACATCTGTCTTACCTGCAAAAGCTGCATGTGAGTTAAAGAGAATCCGTAGAACAGGAAGGGAAGTCATGCAGTAAAGCAAAGTAGTGAACTGCTGATGTCTGTATATTGTACAGCTTGAATCATTGTATTGAGAAAATAGGGAAATTTGTTAAATAGACTTTCCAGTCTATGAGAAATTTCTCAACCAGCAGTACCTCAAAGCTATTCACCCTGGATAGAAGGAATCCCGAACAAAAATTCTGCTGTGGAAACCAATTTTTGGCCAGAGAGGCCAAAGACAGGAGCTGACTGGAAAACCAGAGCTCAGATATAGAGCCAGCATAAAAGGAATTTTCAAGGAAGCACAGTTCCTTGTTCATAATACAGTATCGAAATCCGTAGGGACTTTGCAGCGATGTCCATGAGCATTAGAGAATGTGGCCCTCAATGCATAAGCACCAGCCCGTTCCTGAGCTGTGCAAAGCAGAACTGGAGGAACATAATCTGGATAAGTCTCAGGAGCCTTTGGTTACTAATGTTGTACTTTCCATAGTGCATACACACTCACATAGGACTTCCTCAGCAACTCCACCAAGGTTTGCAAACCTTTCTATTCTTTATGCAAACCTTTCTATGTCTATTATAAAACCGATTTCCTGTGGGAAAGCAAAACTGTGATATTTTAGAAGATGTTTTGAACATAAAAGCTGTCTTTTAGAGTGCAGGGGTGTGGTTTTTTCTCTAGAACTTGTTTGAAAAGCTGTCTGATCAAACCTTTTCCTTACTTCCTCACCTCAGAAACTAGTCATGCTTCAAAGTCTTCCAGTGTCCTTCCACACCTACATTTCCAGTATCACCTACTATATTTCTTCCCAAATGCTATGACGAACCTCAGTAGTGCAGCATGAACACTGCAGATGCCACACACCAAGATAGCACACTGCAGTGCTGCTGGTCACACTTTCATCTTCCTCAGAAGGTCATTTTCTTAAGTGAAGTTAGGAATTCAAAAGGTTCAGAATTTCTAGTCTAGTAGAGGCAAAGACAGATTATGGCCTCAAATATTGTTGGTCATTCAGAGGCTCTCCAGACTTTGGACATGCCTTCTCGGAGAGCTGACGGAGCAAGACTCAAAAGGAGAGAAAGACTGAGCACGCAGACTAATTAACATGAGAAGTGAGGGAATCTTTTAACTAATAGAAGATAGAACACTAATTAATAAGAAACCTATGTAACTTGTAGCCAATGAACATTAATGCCTTTTTTTGCCAAAATGTATTAATAATGAAAAATTCTAACAGCTGTGGTGCTGGTTTTGTGAAGTTGCCACCCAGCCTCCTTTTCTGTGCAGAACTGTAAATAAAACAGATACTTTGACTCTGGCCTCTCCCACACCAGGTGAAAAAAAAACATTTTGGAACAACAAAGGCATGGATAAAAATACAGGAGGAAATCCTCAGGATGCAGATTAAGATAGGTCATGTGAGGGCAAAATACTGACCTCTATCATCACATGCATTCAAATTAATGCCAAGAATTCATATTTTAAGTTTAGAAAACCATAGAAAGTGGCCTAATATCACTTATGCTGGTGCTTCCAATACTACTGAGCATATTCTGTCCCCTCCTTTGGCAGTAGGGTAGTGTTCCAGTCAACATCAAAGCAAAGATGCTGATGGTCACCTTTGGCAGCTCACAGCTGTTTCCCAGCCTCTTTTTTTCCAGTCTGCTTTTCCCTCTAAGACCACATGTATAGATTAGACCACTAGATGAACTACGATTTGCTCCAGCAATTCCTTTCTGCTCTTTCCAAGCAGCTATGAGTGTTGTACAAAAAGTACAGTCAACCAGTCTTTGCTGCAGATGTGAACTGGAATCACAGTAATAAGCTGAGCTCTTGTTCCCCAGACTTTCGTTCTTGATGTGTATAGAGATTGCCTCATGGATTTCAGCCTCAGAATCTGGTAAAGAAATCTGTCTGCAGGGCTGCTGAAGGATCACTTCACTTTTATCACTTATCACAATTATCACTTGAGGAGTTATGCTGCACATTAGAATAGGGCTAACAAACAACCCTCTGAAATTTTGTTTGATTTTCTTATGCAGTGACTGTTTTATTGTCTCCTATCAAAACAGAGCACTAAACCAGAGAATCTGTGTTTGTTCAGCCTTTCATTATTTTCTGCTCTGGATGTTGCTGTTCTGAGATATTGCTTTTCTTCTCAAGTGCATAGAAGAATTCCAACACAGCCTGGATTTGAGAGAGCCTGAAGAGGCTGGTGTCCTGCAGCACAGATCAGGCCCCATGTCTGTAAATACTGGGAGGAGATCAGCTGCTCCCAGGAAGCTGCTTTATCTCTTCTCAGTGACCATGTTCCCATGGAATCTGGTGGAAGTGGATCTCCTCTGCAGAGACAAAAGTCTTACACAGGTCGGCAGCTGCTTTGCTCATAGGAGCTGCTGCCTTGTGCAGAAGCCATTTCTTACTGGCAGCTGATTAAAATCTCACTTCAGTGAAGCAGGGAGTCTGGACGTCATTGTATTCATCAAATCCTATTTCCCTACCCCTTCAGACTCTCGTGGAACTTTTCTTAAAAGCTATAGGCAATGGAATAATACTACAGAAAGTATCTGTTCATTCTAGAGTACAGTCTCTTTTATAATTAATTTCTAATTTGTGTAGGTCAATGCATGGAAACTAAGCAAATAAGCTTGCAGATCACCACAGAAGCAGCTATAGGCATCATGAGAGGAATGCTCTTGAATGAACTTGGTTTTCGAAAGGTTGTTTGTCTTACACCAAGTAGGCATGGCAAGGTAAGTGAAGATTAGATGGATAAACATTCTGTCAGATGCTGCTACAGGCACATTATGAACACCGTGTGTGAGCCAGACAAGCTCCTGTTTCATAGAACATCCTACTTGTCATTTTGGGCCAATGGCAAGAGACTCTTTGATGAGATGCGAAACAAATTTTGTATTGGTAAGGTCTGTGAAGATGTGAAAGAAATACTTTCACTTCTGTTGCACCAAGTGGAGCTGCAGGGTAAGCACCCACATGCTGCTGGCTTTATTCTTACTGATGGGCTTTTAATAGCATGGCTTTGGGACAGATTTGAACTGGAATGAAAAAGGAGTAACAAATGAAAATTGTTACTCTCAGCTCTCATACAGTTCTGGTTTCCAACCAAATAAATTGATCTTTTCCTAATCAGTGACAAGACCAAGCTCTTCTTAGCAGGGACAAGTGGCCAGTAAAGGTAACACTGCTTGTTATACTGGGGCTGCCAGGAGGGAGGTTCCTCTTAATTTTCCTCTTTGGAATTCCCCCTCTGAGTGTTCTGGTCCTTCTTATTTCCTCCTTTCTGCTGTCACTTTCTGTTAGCCCTGGGCAGGGCTGGCAGTTCTCATCATTTTTTGGTTCTGAATCCAGAGTGAAAGAGCAGGAATTGTGCAGTTTCTTAAGGTCAGTTTTTCCTCAACCCTTGAATGCATGCTTTTTCATGGTAAATCAATCTTATCGTGCTTTTTGTACCTATTTGTAATTGCAGTGTGTCAGTATTTGGGCTTGTGTTGCTTGAAATGTAAGTAGGATGATGTCTGAGTGTGGGTGAAATTTTAGAGAGTTTTTTGTGGGTTTATTTTGTGGCTAGCCCTGCTACTTGCTGAAAAGGTTGCTGTAGTTTGTTCCAGACTTTAAGAATATTTTTTTTTGTATAAATGTTGTGCCTATGGAAAGTGAAAGTGGGAATCATTGAAAGAAACTGGCTTGTTTCCATTTCTTCACAAATCTGGCAAGACAACCTAGAGCTTTACGTTCCCATTGAGCTGGGCTGAGATTCTGTCTTTGCTTTAAAATAAAATGTAGACAAGTGTGTGCTGTGATGCTTTACTTTATCTCACTGCTGGGATGGGAGAGCTGGGCACAGCTGTGACACAGGAGGCGATACTGGACATGAAAGGCAAATTCTGCCCTAAATCACAGCTCTGACACCTGCAGGGCACTCGTTACAGCTCTGCCTGAACTTGTCCATCTCCAGCACCAGACCAGTAACATTGTTGGTTCTGAGCTAAGCTCGTTGAAAGGCAAAAACTCCTTTTACCTGATATTTATGCTTTTTTTGAACTTCTTTAAACTCATCTCTAAGGGAGACAAAGAATAATGTGGCAGGATGTAGATCAGGGAGCTTTTTCAGCACCGTCTCTGTTTTTCTTTCGTTTTAGACTATAAAGTCTGTGGAAAGTAACACCATTCCACTAGAAAGACAAAGACTCTTAGCAAAAGTAGTATCTCTTCTTCTAGCTGGATAATAAAATAGAAAAAGTTAAACTGGCTTTTCAGTGTGTAAGTTTTTCACAGATCTGAAATAGAAACTAAAACCTTCAAAGCTAAATATAAATTGAGCTCCATTACCTGCATTTTACAAATAATTAGGGCATTTCTGAAAGGAAAAATCTCTGTGGTACCTGTGGAGCAGAGGAATTGTTAGTCATTTATTCAGGGAGGGGAAAAGGAGGTAAGTGGTTGGAACGTGGAGGGAATTTCGTCCTTCCTCACTGCTGGCTTGCCCACCTCCCAGAGAACCTTGTCCCAAAACATTGATTGCAGCAAAAGCCAGGAAACAGCCCTGCCTTTGGGGGAGTGCCTTGTGCACCTGACATAACCTTCGGGGGGCAGAGAAGATGAGAGAAGACTTTCTAAAGTTGGTGAAAGAAAGCGAGGTTGTAAAATTGTGGCCAACAATACTGAGCTTTTCAATCAAAGTACTTTTAAATCAAAGTACTGATGTTTCACTGGACTCCTTATTTACAGCTTGATATAACCTGCTTTTTGTCAGCTTGTTTCACGCAGATTCATGTGTAGCACTTAATGGGTCTGGGGTGTTGCAGGAAAATAGGATTTGTTCAGCAATCTTTGTATTTAATTTTTCAACTTCCTGTCTTCACAGCAGTCCCACTCTCTAAGTTTGCTGTAATCTAGGACTTAGAATGTTATGAAAGACTTGGATGTTATGTCATCCTCTGGTTTAAAAGTGTGTGATTTGCATGGCACTACTACTCTTTTCTATGAATTATACTCCGTTTCCTAAACTGGTCCAAAGTTAAATTGGAGGGGGATTTCCTCTGTTCCTAAAATGACTGTACAAATTTTCATTTTCTTAACCTCCGTACTCATGTGGGACATTTATTGCCTGTTAGTTCATATGTCCACAGAGGTTTGGGAAGGAAAGCCCCTAACAACTCTCCTCAAATCTCCTCTGCTTTACCTTTTGGCCTTTATAATCCTTTTTTCTCTTTGATAACATTTGATTTCAATTAGTAACAGACGCCATCGCCTGGAATCTTTAACATGTTGACCCGTTAAAATATAAGACAAGATGAAATCAAATTATTTGGGAAAAATAATGAATCAAAATGACCTCCATTACCTTTAGAAATCTAAAATGCCCCATCTAACTCTTATAATTAGGATGTGATTTAAGCGAACACCTGCTCCTTTTTTGTTCTTGTGCAGAGATGTTCACTGTTTCTTTTGCTACTTTTCCAGGATTTTTAATTCGTATGATATCATTGAACTCTAAAAGAGTACTGAAAAAAACCCATTGTGAGTCTTGGAAGGGAACCATATTGTCATGCCAGGTATGCAGGATGCAGAGCTAAACCAAATACAACCCCAGTAGAGACCTGGCAGTGTCAGGTGTGCCCAGAGTCACTGCAGAGGTGGCACAAAGGGCACACGGGGCTGCCGAGTGCGGCCATGCAGCCGGAGCGTATCGGCTGCTGGGGAAAGGAGGTGTTATTTAAGTATTTAAAGAACAGTATTTGTCTTAACCAGTGTCCAAACCACGAGGGATTGGACACTCTGAACAGCATGGAAATACATTTGGAAGTATGTCCTGACTCGCCCCCGCCCAGCACGTGCCCTTTGTGCGTGAAAGCCTCGCAGGTGGCCCTGGGGACTCCTGTCCTGCAGGTCCCTGCAGGCTCTGCCTTGCTCCTGCTGAGAGCTGGCTCTGGCCTTCACAGCCTTAACACAGAAATTATTACAAAATTTTTTAGTCTTCTGGCATGAAACTGCGCCAGACACCCATTTTGGAAACATCAGGTCCCATGAGACCCCAGAGGGAATGTAATATCAGTAAACTAAGTTAAAATCACATATGAAACTACATAGGATGTGCTGAGCAGTACAGAGCTTATTCACCCTTCACCTCAGACAGGACTGCTGGGATGCTGTGACAAAAAAAGGGGAAGCTCTGGGAAAGGAGTTGCTGTTGTAAACAAGCTTGGTAAAGGTCTGGTTTCATTTTGTGTGCTTCAGTTACAATATGCAGCAAAACACTTGCTGTCCCTGACATGTAATTTTCCTTGCCTCTGACACCTCTCCATGCAGAAATTTCTATCTTTCAGAAACTCGCTTCTTTATTCACAGTGTACTTTCCATGGTGGGACAATGTTTTTAATGCAGCAGAATACAGCTGCTCTTGAAAATTTGTTCGTTCAGATACAGAAAGAAATCCCAGGATCCTAAATCCAGTGTAGTCAATAGAGAGACAGCTATATAAAGATTTGTGTCAAAACCAAAACAATGAAGAAAAAATACCGGAGTAAGCTGAAGGCCATTCAGACTGTGAAGCAAAAAAAGGCAAGCAACCAAGTTTTTCATTTTTGAAAGAGTGGCAATCTTCATCTTGTTAGGGTAGGAGAGTATGTTTCTCTCACTCTTGTACACCTGAGCAATACCATCTTTTACATTCTAATTTTAAGCTCTGTAACCATCACTCCTGTACACCTGAGCGATACCACCTTTTACATTCTAATTTTAAGCTCTGTAGCCAGACTTGGCACTGGCAAGACTTTCCCTTGGTTGGTTCCTGACTTCTTGACCATTGTAGCTGAAAACATTTCTCCATTACTTACATATTTATCCACAGAGAAATACTATGAAAGGAAAGTTTAAAAATAAAAAAGCTCTTATGAGTATGAATTAATTAAATTTTAATATTTCCATGAAGATTAGGTAGGCCTACTCAGTCTCTTTCCCTAGGATGTGCCCTTCTCTTTGTGTGCTGTGATCAAGCAGTTTGCCAGTCACTGAACTTGGAGTGCTAGATTTGGCTGTCTTGCATTCCCATTAAGCCTTCTGCCCAATTTCTTCTCTGACTCTAACCCCAAAATTGTATTGAGTTAATGGTAATTCTCGAACAGCTTTATTCACGCAGTCTGGCAACTCAGCATTCTGAAAGGCCCTGTTTAGTTTGTCTCTTAATTCAACAAATGGAAGTTGCAAAACAAAGTGTTACAACAAGCTGAAAGTTTAATCTGGTGTGTTTATAACCTCATTCTTGGTTCTCGTGCAGGTTTCTGCACTTCTGCTTTCCATTTATAGCATGCCAGGCAATAATACCAAATTTTTGTAATCTTGGTAATGTAGTAAGGCTGTAAAACATGAAAAAGGAGAACTATCTTAGTGCAGGCTATTTCTACTCATGGAGCCACACACCACGTTCACTTGCTTTTCAAACTTCTGGCTCTAGATTCTGGCATTTTCTGTAGCAAAATGCAGAAATATCCATTTCCAAGCTGTTCAGAGGGGCAACCTCATAGAGGGGTAAGAGGAATGAAGATGAGTTTTTAACAAGGCAGCACATGGTACTGTGTGATGAGGTCTGCTCTGTCTTCTTTCATCACAGCTGCAGTGTTAGCTGTATTTCTCTTTTTCCATGTTGCAGGTAGCTTTCATGGCACAGCAGTTGCTCCATGTTTGCACTCCTCAGGAACAGAGACAGATGCAACCAGGGACATCAGTGGCATTCTGCTAAGGGCAGAGTATTTGAGAGCCATTTATTAGATATTCTTCATTGCAAAATATGGTGCTTGATGCCAAGCTGAAACTTTCCATGGTTGTGGTGTGTGGATATCTATTTTAACAGGATATAGTCTGAAAAATTTGCTGGGTTTTCTTTTCATCCTGGTATTTCAGCATTATGGTGGAGTAAGCAATTTGGATCACCAGCCCAGGTGGCATTCACACCAGTGATCTGTAAACACTGAAGAGCCAATATTTGGGTTTGAAATAATTTGACAAAGATGATGGATAAGTAACACATAATGTTATTCTATACGTGTGGAATATCCAGGAGGAATGTTTGAACTGATTCTAGTGTCTGTTGCAGTAACTGGAAGGAAATAGAAGGGAACTTAAAATGATGTGGAGGAAAAGATAAACTGTATCAAGAAATGCATCTTCTGGATTCTTCCATCATATTCACTGCAGTCTTCTAATTTCTCTGATATTTGCTGGATTTGTGTATCATTTACATCCTGATAAGATACAGGGTTGCCACTTATTCCATACTTGGCACTTTTGGTCCAGGTGGTCAGACTGCAGTGTCCCACTCCTCTCACTGGAGTAAAAGATAGGTGAGTCTCACTGCAGGCTGTCCCTGGATCTGTAAGTAGCTCGGGGTTATAACTCAATGCAGGTCTTGCTAAGAAATGCCAGCTCTGCAGCCTCAAGATCTATCTTGCCAACAGAAAACCACAGTGCAGGACAGTTGGGGTTTTGAGTGACAAAATCTGTGGCTGTGTCATAGCTAACTGCTGTGCAATTTGATTTCAGACCAAGAGACGAAACATGGATTCACTATTTGTACCTGAAAATGGCTACCTTGATTTACTGCACAGTGATATTGATCCGTTGCAGCTGTGTACTTTCCTTGATCCTAAGCCATCTGGAGATGAAGAAGGTGACTTCCCTACAGGTTAGTAAAACACTAAAAAATGTTTCATTGGTTTAGTCCTCGTGCTGTAAGTTATTGCCATCTCTCAGTTACAAAGCCATCTAATGGCAGTTTGTCATGTGACTGAGTTAAGTTGTACAGGCACTTGGTGTTAGGATGTGGTAACTTTGTGTGTGTACAGAATGACTGCTTCGAGATACCATCATGTTTTTAAACTGTACATATTTATAGCATCCTACTCAGTCAATCTAAGAAAACACCCTGTACTGTCACTCATCAGGGCATGACAATGTCTTTCATTTGGATATCATTCCTGTAAGTATTTTATTTGCAAATGTTCCTGTCATAAGCTGGCGAAGTGTAATAGTCAACACTTCTGTGGTTTGAAGCCAAAAGTTCTGTAAAACAGAGACTTTCTAGATGAGTTTGTGATGAGGACAGTCCACAAGCAAACAGCATTTCATTGCCTTCTGAGATCCTAAGGCACCAAAACAATGGACTTGCATTACCAGATGCCATTTTCCAGCTCTTGTGGACAGTGATTTTATGATTCTATGAAGAGGAGAAAGCAGAAGGGCCAGGGTGTAAAGATGATAATTTCTTGCCCTTCAGTTTCTAAAGATAATCAGACCAGAAGATAGCCCTGGCTCTTAAACTTTGTGCTCCTGACTTTGTGTGGAAGTTGTGGGCTGTTCTGCTCTCCCTGAGTACTATTAGAAAAGTATGGAAGTGTATCTGGGGTATGGAGCGTTAACTGAGCTTATTTTAAACAAATGAGCTGGACCACAGATTGAGAGTGGCAATGAGAGGAGATGAACTGATATGAAGTTTCATAGCTCCCAAATAGGTGGAAAATGTTACCAAATTGGAGCATTGTGGCTTTCATGGGTGACCAATGCCAGTAGGCACATGGGCAACTCGGTGGAGAACTGAGCACCAGAATTTGGAATCATCTTTGTGATTGATCATTTCCCAGGTTGGGCTTTTCCCCCTCAGCTTCTGACTGTTAAAAACAGCTGCAGGAATGTTTCTTACCCCACGGCCCCATTTGCTCAGTGACTGAAAGTAGGATGAATTCGGGGTCAGGCACTGACTCTTGTGCTATCACAGATGTATCACTGATTGGAATACTTTTTAGCCTTAGCAGTGTCTGAGATGATGCAGGTAAATCAAACATCATCAGGACATGGCACCAGTTACTGGAAGCTGGGCATCTCTGCTGTGAAGGTGTTAGCATGGTCCCTGGCAAGGTTTTAGCCCTGGCCAACTAGCAGCTTCACAGGCAATTTGCAGTGCAATTCAGGGATTAGCATGGACACAGCATTGTTCTGAACAGGGGATCTGGATGATACCACCATATCCTGAAGGATAAGAAGGTTTAATAGACTGTATGAGTCTGGGCTTTATTGTCGTAGAATGGATTCAGGATGTATTTTATTTACTAGGAGGGATGAGGTCTCAGAGTTTAGCAAAAGAAAAATGCTGATTTCCAGGAGAGTATGAATTACTGAGAGTTCAGTTCTGTTAGTTAATTACTGAGAGTTCTGTTCTCCTTAGCCAACATACAATGAGAAGGCAAAGCCTTCTGCTGAAGTAACAAATCTGCCTGTTCTGCATGTCCTGCTATCTGGCTTTTTTACTGCCTGGTTATGGCATATATTGGTGAGACATGCATATTCCTTTTTAACTCTAGATCTGGAAGTTGATGCCAGCAGCTATGAACAGTTAAATAACATGGATTTCCCATGTGAGAATGGAGATGGGTTGTACCCCTGTTCCAACACCACAGATGCTTATGCTACAATAGGTATGAAATAAATTGTTTTTTAAATAATTATTTTACAGTCACTTGCTATAACTGTTTCTTACAAATTCTATTCTCAATCTGAAGCCATGGCATTTACTCAAGTAGCCTTTCCCTTATGCATGGTAGATCTAATTTAGAGTACCTGAACCTGTGCGTTGTGAGGAAACTGATTGATGGTAGTTTGTGGTTGTTGGGGGAAAATCTCTCTATTCATGTCTCCTTCTGCTTAATACTTCCTGTCTCAACTTCTCCTTTCTTGTGATCTTTATTTCCTGAACAACAAGTTACAAGAAAAACTTAATTTAACTCTTAAATTTTACTTACACTGCTAAGTTCTGTTAATGAGGATAAGACTACAAGAGTTTTGCTGTGACATTAACGGTATCATTACTGTGTTCCTCTCTTTTTTTCCTTTGTTGCTAGCTGAATTAGTAGAATATGTGCTCAAGGATCAGCAGGAGAAGCAGGTCGAAGACATTTTTGGTAAGATCTATAGGGCAAAGACTAATTTTCTCCATGACAGTGCTCTGGCTAACATGTGCTTCATCCCCCCAGTTTGAACACAAGTAAAGTTTCTATACCTCTGGTATCTTCTTTTTTCCCTCTGGGTACAGTGTCCCAGGTTTCCCTTGGAAAACTGAGGATTTTATGCATTTTTGCAGGCCTTTCTCAAAGATGGCAGTTTTGTCTCTGACCAAGCTGCTGGTCATGTCACCATGGCCATAGAATATGCACAGCTTAATTGTCCAGTGCAGTAATACCCTCAAGTAGCATCACACTTATTCTGAGCACAGCAGGGATGATACACGTAAGTTCCCAGAGCACTTTGCATGTGTATAAATACAGTTCACACACACTGATTTCTGTCCAGGATGCACAGAGCTGCAGGAGGAAGTGTGTCAAGTTTTACTTCTCACCCTGATCAGTGCAGCAATGCTATTTTATATATATATATATTACATATTTTTATATATATATATATATATAAATATATATATAGTAAATCATTCCTTCATCCATCCTTGACCAGAGACATTGCTTGGCTTGTGGTACCAAATCCTTGTTTTGGTAACAGCACAAATACAGCTATTTACTATTCCAGAACAGATATATCAACAGGTGGGTGTTGAGAAATCATAGAATCAGAAAGATTAACGGAATAAAACAGAATGTTTTATGTTTGAGCAAAATAATTTGGATTAATTTACCAAAGGTCAGTCCTTCCTTAAAATAATTCTGGCTGCAGGAAGCTCACATGGCTTTTCAAATGATTTATACTGCTCCCTGGTGTGTTTAGAATTTGGGGGGTTTCACACCTAATGGCAATATTTTTATTGGTTCTAATAAAAACCAGGATACAATATTAGCACTTAAGTATTTTCCAGTAAAAGTATGGTGTGGATAACTTCACAGTTCTTGCAACACAGAATATGAAGTCTTTTTAGAATTCTTTACTCTGTCTCTTAAGGGATCTAATCCCTTTAGTATATAAATTGAGTAGTACTGAGATCACACTGTGACACAGCTGCAGTGTTTTATCCTTTGCTCAGCATTAGAGCATTGAGAAGTACTTATGTTCTATTAGCCACTGAATTTATGGCAGTAGATTAATAGTTTGCAGTTCAGAAATTGACACAGGGTAACAAAGTTGCATTCAGAGCTCTGTGGGCTTTCTAAAGTATATGGACCTGGATAAATCTTTTATCACATGATTTTGTTTTTATCTATTGTTTGGAACATATCTCATCTTTGCTCTCTGTTGGTGTGTTTCTCTTGTTTTTACTTCTTTCTGTAATTTTTTTAGGAGAACAAACATTGACATTTGGCCACATTTCATGTTTTTAGCAGGAAACCTTATTTTGGATGACATTGCTGCTGAAAACACTGAGAAATTTCCTGACATAAAGATGCAGACATGTCTTAAACGAAGTAAGTGTAAAACAGTGAGAATTTGAAAGGCTTTGTGCCCGAGTTCTAAACTTGCATTACAACCCCTTGGCTTTAGCACAGCCCCAATGCACTTGTCATGCAGTTCTTCACTGACACCAGATGTGCTTCCTCTGCCTTTGTTCACGCTTGTGGGCCGGAACTGAAAGCAGCCCTTCCAAGCGTAGAATTTACAGTTCGCAGAATTTGTTGTCCTGTAACATAACATTAAACATGGTATATTACTCTGCGTGTTTGTCATCCTCATGCCAGTGTTGACTTTGTTTTCAGTGTGTCTATAGCTTAGCAAGCATTGGCTGAATGATTGCCTCTTTAATAGCAAGAATAACAGCAAAAACCTTTGGCACAAAATTCCGCAGCCTAATTAAAACTTCACAGTCAGAGTGAAATAATGTGAGGCTCTTCACATTCATTTTTACACATCGGACCTGTACAGTTCTGAAATAGCTGAATTGAAACTGATAACACCCCCTTCTACTTTAAAAAGTTAAAATGAGTTTCATGGGGTAAACTTAAAGCCACCAAAAGTTTTGTCACTTACTATGACCTTTCTATTTTTCAGCCTTCCTAGGCTCCACAGAGAGTTACTGTGATGCTTCAGAACCCAAATATAAGAAAATTGGTAAGTCATTGGCTGAATAGGAAAAGGTTATTGAACATGTATTGTCCCATGTTCCAAAATCTCATCCTCTATTAGGTATTGTAACTCTAACTTCTAGAAAAGGTTTGCTCTCATAGGTCTGGTGGTTTTGATCATCATGCATTTTCATGTTTCTGCAAAAAATCACACTTTTATATTGCTCTGACTAATTTATGATAAAACAAATCCATGTTCTCTTATCTGCAGCTATTAAATTGTGCATCTTAGGATCAGTTACATGGTAGCCTAGAAACAGCTGGATCCTTACACTTCAAAAGTACGTTTCTGCCAGGTGATAGGAATATTACTTTCTTAACGTCAGCAGAGGCACAGTTGAGCTTTCCTAAATCCACATGAGAGAAGAAAGCAAAATAGTGGAGAACTGGGTCAGTGCCAAATTTTGTAAATTTTATCACGTACACCTTTTATTTCACCAAATTTTTGGAAGATGTCTCACTTGGAATGAAGAGGATCAAACCCAGGAAATGCAAAGCTATGACATGAGTCATGTTACCCATCATGTTACCCATAGCTCCACATGTCCTGGGTTTGATCCTCTTCGTTCCAAGTGTGACATCATCCAAAAATCCAGGGAAACATCCTAGTGAAAATAATAACTGTGAAGAGATGATTTCTTGGCCCAGTCCATGCTGAAAAGTCCTTTAAACCAAACAAAGAAAGGGAAATTTATAGGGTTTGCACATTGTTAGACCATCTACAAGACAACACCTGGGGCCAGCGGCTGGAACTTGTTCCCTAGGTGCAAACTGGTGCTAATGTTCTTACTCAACCGTAGCCTAAAGGGGTATTGCAGGCAGAGCTAAACCAGCAAAGTGCTCTTCCAAAGACCACGTGAGAGCAACCAGTTTTGACTATTTTATATTGTGTTTTGAATGGACATATTGCTCATTGTATGTCAGCACACCTCACAAGCCTCCTAAGGGGAACTCTGACTGTACCAAACCCTAGGGGCCATGTACATGTCAGGCAGGGCAGCCAAACCAGTGTGTAACCTAGAGATCCATCCTGAGTGCTTGGATCTTGGGACTGCACCTCAGCACAGTCCAGGTAAGGAACTGGCATAGACACGAAAGTCGTAGAGAACATACATGTGCACCATGGCTGTGATCCAAGCTGGTTTTCCAGTGTTCTTGTGGAGTTCTGAGGGAGTGAGGAGGGAGGATTGAGCAGATTTAGCTGTGAAAAAATATGTTTGCTAGCTCTGGGAAGGTTATCAGAGTTTCTGCTGAACTGGTACCTGCTAACTGTGGTTATTTAGACTCAGGTGAAGGTCCTGGCAGTTAGTACCCGTTAAAAGTGGATTACTTTCTATTTGCTTAAGTTCCTTTATTGATTTGGCAGTTTTAAAAGCCTGTGTTTATGGCACACTAATAGTTTACCATACGGAAATGGCCCATCAGTTCCAAATGCCTCACCCTACAGAAGCTGCATTCCAGTCGAAAGCATCATTACAGAGCTAACATGTGCTTTGTAAAGCTGTACCTGTTCTTTTGCTGGAAGTCCTCAGAATATTATTGGTTTTTCTACTGTCCTTGACCCAATGAAGGTGCTGAGGAAGGAACATATACATAAGACAGTATATATAAGAACTGGGTAGAAAAAATCCAATCGACAAAAAGATGAGCCAATTGACAAAATCAAGAGTTTATTTAACCTGTCATGAGTGTCACAGTATGATCTTGTAAAAGCAACTGCAGCAGCTCTTCAGAAGAGTAAGACTACCTACAGTAAAGAGAATAATGTGTACTAAAGTTCAAAGTAGTAAACCAAGGATGAGATTCTTTCAAAGGAATTGAATGAAAGTGGCAGAAACCCCAGACAGGTCTGTAGCTCCTGATAAAAACATCAGACCACAAAAAGTGATGGAATACAGACTTACTTGTTGCAGCTAGACAGGAGAGGGAAAGAAAAAGCAAAACCAACTCTGAGAATAGGGGTGTGGCAAAACCAAGGAAACGAACAGACTAATTCAAATAAGCAAGTGTGTCTTACTTGATTTGTGAGAATCTTTTGATAAGCAGGTGAAATTGTACAATGCACGAGTCTCTCTCCCCATTTATCCTGTTCTTGGACGAAAAAGACGTGCTGCAGATAAGATGCATGTTTAAAAACTCTGGTGTTTGTGACTGTTCTTTGGGAGACACTTAAGACACACTAGCTGTCCTTACAAGCACTGTTATGTCTAAGGCAGTCAAGGTCCCCAGTTTATTGCTCTTGGGCCTTTCTGCTCTTGTGCAGTATTGGGACAACAAACTGTGCTTGGAAAAGTACACCCAATGTAAGATCTTGTTATGTCTTATCTGTCAATCATCCACGTGTAAGATCATGTACATCTAGATACATCTGGAAATAAGACAGGCCAGGAAAGATGAAGAAAAAGAAAATTTAAAGAGTGAAGCACTGAGAAGAAAAGGTGATCTACTACAGAATTTCATAAAATTTTAGATTTTGAGAGCTAAATACTTTTCAGAAAGCTGTTGTAAATCGTTCTTGCTTTTGGAAAATCAAAACACAGCTGATCAGAATCAAGTGGTTTATCATATCTACTGAGACCTCTTTTTTGATTCTTTTAATTTCTACCAATGAGACAACTTTTTCCTTTTGTTTTGCTGTTTTATTTTAAAGTGGAAGTCCCTTCAGTGTCTGCAGGGGATGGCAGTTTCTTTGCTATGCCTTTCAACAGCCATCCAGTGAGCTGCTCCTCCCTATCTAACCAGCACATGTCCTTTCCTGTTCCGGCTGCCCATGGACTGGAAAGAAGCTTCATAATTTCTGGTACGTAGAGTACAGCTGTAGGTGTGCACTTGTGCACAGGCGGAGTTACACAAGGGGAAAACTCTCTTATAAATCTTTTCATTGACTATGAGCAGTGGCAGGAAAAACAGGTATGGCAGCTGTTTCAGTCAAGCACTTACAAATGTGGCACTCACTAAAAGAATGAAAAATATTCGAGAGAAATTAAAAGGGCATTGCCCCAATGAAATAGAATGAATCTTTCATTTAATTGGCACAGGTTATACGAGAACAGTTATTTACTATACGCTAATCTAAGTAATTACTTGTCTTAAGAATAGGTAGTCACAGAATTTTCATTAATAATCTTTAATTTAGTTCCAATTTCTTTTTCACCCAGAGGTTTGTAGAGGACTGAGGGATAATTACATTTGCAACAGTAGAGCAAAATCTAGGTTGTGGTTTAGCTTATAAAAGCTGAGCAGTAATCTCACTGATGGGCTATGTAGCCACATGGCCTGGGCCACGCTGGGTGGCAGAGGATGCTCATGGTACACTGGCAAGTGCTAATGACAAAGGCCCAGTTCAACACCTTTCACTGCTAACTCTGTGCTGGTAAGGAAGCAAAAGCAATGTGTAAGTTGGAAGCCTTGAAGTTCCTGATGCGAGCTGAAACAGCATAAAGTAGCAGAAGAAATTCTGTCCCACCTACAGAAACTCAGAGCTATGGCTGATTAAATTGCAAGCACTGAATCATCAAAAACTTTCCCAGTGCGGGTTGAGAGGGAGGATGCTTGTCCAACTTGCATGATGTGCAGTTATGTGGGAAGCATGTAGTGCAAAGGAAGGTAAAATTCATGCAGATACATACTATTTACACATTTTCTCTTCTCTGGATCTCTGGCTATACATTTACAGACTTTTCCTGAAGCACTTTTGCCTATAATAGTAGAATTTCTTTAGACTATTGAAAGCAGTGGCTCCTAAAAGCTGGGTAATCCCTTGTATTTCATGCTCATTGTACCTTGTAAGTGGTTTTTTTAATGGATTCTATAGACCTTATGTGATCCTATGAATTCTCCATGGGAAAGCTTTGCCTAGAAGCTGCCAGAAAGGATAAGTAGCTTTTAGAAAGCTTTTTCTTTCTTATAAAGCTTTAAAAACAGAAGAGTAATTATTCTGCACTCATTTCAGGATTGTCAGAACCTTTGACCTCAGAGTGCTTACCACTTGGTGGGAAAGGGTACCAAGAGAATCCAGGCTTTGCAGGTCCTCCTCAGCAGATGTTTAACTTTGTTCTTGAAAATGGCACATCTGATGTTATTGTATATCCGGGTAAGAGCAATAGCCTTTCATCCACATAAAGAGGCATAAAGTGCTGCCAACAGCAGCCTTGATTAAATTCAGTTACTGATAGCTATGATATGCTGAAAACTATGCTTTGTTTCTTGCCAGTGCTGACATCTTCCATGGAAACATTCATATCTCCAAGTTTTCCAGTTAATTTATGTGGTAAGTAGGAAATTGGGGTTTATATATGTACAGCACTTTGAACTGGGAGAGGGATGATACTGCTTCTACTTGAAGTCAATTCTCCCCTCAAAGCTTTACTCACATTGACCTCATTGAGGAAAATAAAAATTGATGGCATCTCCTTTTTTGTATTGATTACTGGCTGCTTAGTCTGGTCCAAAATAAAGTAAGGGTTGTAGAGCTATAGGTTCAGCAGCCAATGCACTGTGTTTGCTATGACCCAGTTTCTGGAATAAGTCATTGTTTAGTTAAAACAATACAAACCCCAGCGTGCTGGAGCACCCTCAGAAAGTGGGAGATGATCTGATGCTGGCATGGCCTGAACATCTGAAATGCTTGGTGCTGGCAGCCAGACTGTAGCCAGCTCCCATGGAAGCCCCAAACCCAACATGATAACAGCTTATTTAACTAAACAATACTGAAGCCTAATGCACAGAAAGGCTTATAAAGAAATCAGAGCCATGGTCAGGCTATAACAGTCCCACTTCTGGTAACAAACTTTCCTGAGACACTTTTCTTCCAGCCCTCAGAGAGCTGTTGGAACCTGGAGTTTTCAGTGCCGTTTCTGGTCCCTGTGCCCAGTACGGGAGTTTGTTGCCCTCTGGTGGCTTCCACCGCCCCAAACGCAAAAGTTTAACGCGGAGATTAAGAGGCAAATATCCCTAGGTGTGGGGAAGTCTTTGTAAATTGTATGCACTGTTTATGTGAATAAACAGTGCTGATAATTCCCACTGATTCATTGCAGCACAACATATGTATGCCACAAGCCTTGGCATTCCAAATGCAGCAGCAGAAGAAGAATTAGCACGTAAGATGCCAAGCCAATTTATTTTCCTTTTTTAAAAGTTCTTCACTCCTGACTGCTTTGACCAGTTTCCCATCTAAATGTCTCACTACAGATTTTTTTTTCTGTTCTTCCATTCCATTTTCTTAGTTAATTAAATAAACAGTAAATCAAAACCAGACACTTGCTTGCCCAACCCTTCTTTATTTAATATCTTTCTTACTGAAAGTCTGTGGTGCTTCCCTTTTGGAAGCAAGTCTGAACTCAAACCATTCTGAAAGTTACTGGAATGCAGGGTAGGAATTAATTTCCAGCTATCTGAAACTCTAAGATTTGTATTTCTTTTAGACCACATTCTACATCAAGATGATCAAGTTGATATTATGGTATGAAACACATTTGTACATATTTAGGGAGATTAATCTGTTCTGATTTGGGTGATTTTTTGCACATCTATGCTGTATGGGGTTACAATACTCTGAGGATGGGTTTGTTACAGCCTCTGTCAATTTAAACTCTATCTTGCGTCTGCAAAGCTCTTCCTACCAAAAGTTCTGTCAAAACCGGTATTCTGCAATTACCAATCTGCAGAAAATGTGCTCTCTCTGAAAAATTCCCAATTTCCTTGTGAAAAGCAGGCATCTTTCATCTGACCGAAGTGCAAAAGTCTGCAGTAGTTTGAAAGGAAACAGGTGAAAAGAAAGAAAATTGGACAGCAACAGGACTTTTTCAGGGGGAGTAATGGGTAAATACTGTTACCAACAGTCACTTCTCTGTGACTTTCATCCTTGGTTGCAAGCTGTAGAATAACAAAAGGAAGCTATTGCTTTTAAGGAGTACAGAATCACTATGTGTGAACATGAATTTATGCGAAACTCTGACATTTGAATAGAACAGTGGATGTCACCTGCTAATGGTAGATCTGCTTCATGCAACTGTCAGAACAGCTGTGGTCTTGTTTGGTGCCATTCTGCCTCCAACAGTGCATGTCAGCAGAATTCTACTTGAGGGAGAATTTTTTTTCATTTTCCTTGTAAAATTAACAAAATATCTCTCTGACTATATTCTGCAATGAACTTGAAAATTTGCGTTAATCTTATTGTTGAAATTAGTAAAGCTGAATAATTTATATCTAGGCATCTTCTTTAAGTATATTGTTTTGTTTTCCAGATTTAGAAAAGTCTCAAGAAGTTCAAGATTCCATAATTCCTTCTAAAGAACCTTTCAAAAGACTGGGTGAGTTTAGAACTATTGAACTCAAACTTTCCAGTATTTTTTGGAAAAAGATTCTATGTTCCTCTCCATACAGAAAAGCTACTTGTAGGAATCATTCCACAGTTTGTGAAGCTGTTCTGAGGGTCTGAACACAATTCCTGGTTTCAAGATGTTAGACTTGGCTTCCTTTAGATATCTAGCTGTAGTACCTTCTTAGAAGGTCAGTGTACTTAGGTGGTTTTATCATCCCTAGAGAGAGCTCCAAAATTACTCAGTTCATAGAGCTGAAAGTGTCTGTTGTGCCTGCACCTCTCAGCTGCAGTTGAATGGGGTAAATCCAGACCTATGGGCTTTATGGGAATGCCTGTGCCTTCACCATATTGAAGTTAGGCGCTTAAAGCACCATGAAATGATGTTGTAGTTTGTGCACTGGTTCCTTCAGTCTGTGTGTGCTCTTTATTTCTCTAGAGCAAGTGGAAACTTTCTGTTCCTCACTGAAGGATTATTTCCGAGACACGTGCAAATCTGTGACCATGGAGCGGGAAGTAAATCTGGATCACCTGTTCGTTGATGGGACACTTGTTCAAAGTCAAACTGAAACCAAGGCTGGAAAGAATAGTGCAAAAGCAATGGAAAAGGAGCTGGTAACTTGCAGCCTGCAAGAGAAGGAAAAGACAGCCATTGATAGAAGCCAAATATTTCAAATCCCACAGCGTAAAGATTTAGAGACTAAAGTGATAGTGGTGCTGGGAAAGGCAGGAATGGGCAAAAGCATTCTCGTTCAGAAGATCTGCCAGGACTGGTCCAATGGAGAGTTTTCTCAGTTCGAATTTGTATTTTGGTTTGACTGCAAACAAATAAGCTTGCCTGAGAAGCAATACAGCCTGAAGGAACTGCTGCTTGAATTTTTTGTAAAACCTCAAGAGGGAAGCAAAGAGATCTTTGAGTATATATTGCAAAATCCTGCTAAAGTCCTTCTAGTTTTTGATGGTTTTAAAGGATTGCACGATCACGAGAATTTTCCTCGTTGCTCAGCCAGCCAGCCTGAAAAGGATTTGTGCAGTATAAAGGAGCTGCTTTCAGGACTCATCCAAAAAAAGATACTCAATGGCTGTACTTTATTATTTACAGCAAGACCAAAAGACAAACTGTACCAGTGCATGTCCAAGGTGGATAAGACTATTGAAATAGTAGGATTTTCCCCTCAGCAGAGAGAATTGTACATAACCAAATACTTTGAAGAATCACCTTATGGTGATAGTGCACTGAAATTAATCAAGGAGTGTGAGTACTTGTTCAGTCATTGTTACAGCCCTGTTATGTGTCGATTTGTTTGTTTTCTCTGCGAGACAGTACTTGAAATGGGAGAGAAAAGTCTTCCTTCAACTCTTACTGAAGTCTTCCTGAAATTTTTTCAGCAGAAGATAATGCTTATGCAAACAGATGTTACAACCCCACAAAATCAAGAGAGTCTTGCTACTCTAGCCCGTATAGCCTGGTGTCTTGGAGAAAAGCACCAAAGTGCCATGAAAAGTGATCTTCTTCCTTCTAAGGAAGTTAAAGAGTTTGCTCTGAAGTATGGGTTTTTCCTCCCATTTGCGCTCCCCAGACATTCAGATAGTGAAGAAGAGGAATTTGGGAGCACATTCTCTGATTTTGTCATTCAGAATTTCTTGTGTGCACTTCACCTTTTGTTAGCAGAAGAGCTCAAGGATAAAAATCTAACAAAGTACCTGTCTTTTCTATCCAAGAAGAAAAAGCCTTATGACTGGTTAGATTTAATGCCTCGATTTTTGGCTGGTTTGATGTTTCTCCAGGATGACCCCTGCTTCTGCTCTCTTTCAAATGAGGACGCAAAACAACCAACCAAGAAGCAGAAAACACTCCTGAAATACATTAGGAGGCTGCAGATTAATACTCTCTGTCCAGAGAGGTTGCTGGAGCTTTTGCGTTGTGTTTATGAAACACAGAACAATTATCTTCTGCAGCATGTGGCCTTAAGACTTGAGCCAGACTTGTCTTTTCTGGGCATAGTTCTTACACCACCTGATGTCCATGTACTGCACTCAATTTTGAAAAGGTCAAGAAAAGAGTTTTCCTTGGATTTGCGAAGCAGCGGCATTGACGTGCAAGGGCTGCAAGCCTTGGTGAGCCTGAGGAATGTGACATCGTTCAGGTTGGTCTCTCTGTACCCACAGCATCATCCATAGCATGTGCATGCCTGATGCTTTCATCCAACAACAGCAGTCACACCGTTGGTTCTGCATGTTTTGTCACTTCACAGGGCCTCCCTCAGTGACACAGTCAGGCTCTGGAAATCTTTAGAACAGACAAAAGACTACGAACTTCTGAAAGCATCCACAGAGAAATTTGTTCTTGATCCCTTTAAGGCAAAGACAATGAAGGACATCAGTGACCTCTCCGACCTTGTAGAGATGCAGGAGAAGATGATGAACTGGTAGGATCCTTTATGATCAAAACTCCTCTTACACCAGCAATTTATGAAAACAGGGTTTCACTACCGGTGCTGGACAATGGAGCTGTCTGTTTGTCCAGGGAAGAAGTAACTAAGGCAGTGCAAGCTCCTTTGTCGTCTCAGGGGGTTCTCCTGCCCTGATGTGAGGTGGCTGTCGTGGCAGGGAGGAGCAGTGACTGCACCATGCAGAGCAGTCATCAAAACTGCCAACAAAAAAGCCAGCTGTCCTTTCTCTTTAATCTCTGAGTATGCCATCTTCCAATTGCTTTCAGTTACATTACTTGGGCTGATTCTTCCCCCCTGTAGCACCTGGGCATGAATGAAAGCCTGCTTTGCACTGATCTCAAATGGCCTGAGTCAGTCCTTTAGCCCAGGAGGTAAAAGCTTGTGTTACATGCTCTAGAAACCCTGTGTTACATCCCTGCTGCTGATGTAGTTAGAGGATTGGTTGCAGTTAAAAGCATGCAGAAATAAAATTCTGGTTTGGGGGTTTTTTTAATGATGACTTCCATTTTAACACGGGTGGAGTATTTTGATCAAAATATAGACAGAGCAGTTTCATGTTTGACAGAAAATAGTTGATTTAGAAAAATGTATTTTTAAGTTTTATTGGAAAAAGAGCTAACAATTGCTCTGTGAAAGGCAATTATTGGATTGAAATTACACAGTTGAAGAAAGGTTGGAGCAGAAGTTACTCTGAGGTTTCCTGCTTCCTCAGTTAAGGCAAAAGTGGTTTATTTTCTGTAAAAGTTTGCTAACCAATTATTTTTAAAGCACATTTTTGGCTGCTAAAATATTTATCATATTCTGGTTCTACTGTGATTTATTTAGTGTGCAAGAAGCATCTGGTTGCACCCGCTATGAAATTCCTGCCATCAGAAACCTCAGAAAACTCGAATTTGCGTAAGTTTCAAACTTCTACTGATTGAGATGGTCACGTTTAAGGAGGAGCAGTCTTGGATGTTGGCTACAGCCATTGCACTGCTGTATAGTCAGCTTATGGTAAAGCATTAAGTGAACCCCATTTATTGCTATCTTGCTATTCTCTCAACTAGATTTATTAATTTATGGCCAAAACTCAAAAAGCATCATTTCTGGCTCCTGCAGTGATCCAGATCAACAGGGCTCTACCAATTTTGTTCGGTTTTAGTTAGGTTGTTTCCTTACCATCAGGTGTAATCTTGTGCCACAAGGCATAAAACATCTTGACTGGGATCCAACTACTTAGGAAATATTTTTTCCCCCCAGAAATACTCAGCTGTTCTATCTGAGTCTTCTGATGTAATTTTCTACCTTATCAGAGTTAAAGGCTTGAGAGGATTACATCAGAGAATGCCTCCCCAATCAATTATTTAGCACTCTTTTCCTGGAAGACGGAAGGTTGGCTTGGTAACACTACTTTAAAAGTGAGGTTTTAGTAACACTTAGTTTTTTTCCCAAACTGTAAGCAGCCTCCAAAGCTATTTTATTGCTCAAAATATCCTGCCACAGCATGTGAATTCATTTGGGCAGAAATTGCAGCAGTGCAGTGGAGAATTCTCATCAGGTCTTCACCTGTTTCCCACTCTGCAGATCTAACCCAACCTGGCACAGCTATGCTTGGCCTCACTTCTGATTTTATGCTGCCCTCCCTTCTCCTTTCCTCTTCCTTTTTGCCTTTATTTAAATTTTGATCAAAATTCTAATCCTTTTAGCTAGCTGAAATTGTTCTGATACCAAAGAAACTCCAAATAGGATGTGAGAGACATATGCTTGGAGCATGAATATCAAAGTGCAATTTATGCTTTAAGCTGAAGTAAAATGTTGATCTTAAGTTAGACTGAATTAGCATTAGTTGGGGGAAAAAATAGTTTTGTTTTCATTTCAGTTATACTGAGATAGATACATTTCATCTCAAGATTATAGTTAAAATGAAAAACCTGAAAAAGGTAGGGAAAGAACAGAAATAAAAGAATCTAAAACAAGTGAGATGAGTCTTGCAAAGAGGAACAAAAAAGTGGCAAATGCATGTCCCACTGCTGCTGTGCAAGCTCTGTCCTGCCTGACCTTAGCCTTGTGGGTCCTCATCTGGGGGCTTTACAGCTGAATTCCTTGGGGCAGGTGGTAGGGAATGGCTGCTTCTGAGGAGTGTAAACTAGTTTATACTGGGGGCTGCAGAGAAAGAACTTAAAAATTCCTGAGTTTTGCTGCTTGTGAGCATGTGAAAAACCTGCTGCATGTCTGTGTTTTCTTCCAGGCTGGGTCCAGCATGTGGCCTTCAAGGATTGCTAAAACTTGTGAAAATTCTTGCAGCATTTCCATCACTTCAGCATTTAGAGTGAGTTCTGCTAAAGATTAACTTTGCCAAAGTTTCTCCTCAGCAGCCCTTGATGATGGAGGAGCTTTTGCACCCAAGAAATATTTTATTAACCAACAAGACTCCTTGTTTCATGACCAAACTGAACAGCAAAACATTCCCAGACCGTAACAGCAGACTGAAAGCTGACACTCCCCATCCTCCCTCGAGACACCTGGTGGTGGTTTGTTCAGAACCCCTCAGTCCCTTCCCAGGGTGTTCCTGGGTGGTTAAAGGCTCAGTACAGAGCCCCCTGGGTGCTCCCCTCTTCCTGCCCCACCACTGATCAACTGCCTGCAGTGACTTCTGTCTTCACTGGATCTCCAGAACATCTGTGACAAACCAACTCTCTCATAGTTTTAAGCTCCTTTACACTAGAAACAGTTGTACCAGCAGTGGTCAATGTTGTGCCACGGCATCTGTGGGAAGGGTACTGGATTTTGAGAGGGCCTTTGGCCTTACTCAGCCCATTGGCCATTTGTCTGTAGTGTATCTGGCCTTTTCATGGTATTTCAGGAAAACAATAAAGCTTTAAAACTGAAATATGTCCAATATATCCCAGCATTATCTGTCAGATGAGAAGGGGATCCAGTAGCTGAAACTGTGACTAGATATGAGGAAAAACCTCATTTTTAATACTCCCTCTCTGGAGATGGAGCTGTTTAGGCACGGATTTACAGCCTCTGCTGGATTTTGTCAGTTCTGTATTTTTGTGTGCACGGGAAATCTCATTTCAGCTTAGCTGGAACACAGCTATTTCATAACCATTTTAATAATCCTGCATATCAAAGGAAATGGGTCAAGCCATTCAACTAGTAAAAAAAATTCTCAGGCTGTAAATTTGGGCAGCAGAAAGCTGCTTATTAGAGAAGCTGTAAGTTGTGTGATGCTTCATGCTGATTGAGGCTACTGCAGAGAAGAAGCTTTTCAAGATAGATAGAGTGGTCTCTGAGGTGAATAAACCACAAAAATTTAGATTAAAAGGGAAGCTAATTCTCTCTTTGTCGTCACACAGCCTTGATGCCCTGAGTGAAAATGGCATAGGAGATGAAGGAGCAAAAAGTCTATCTGAAGTCTTTCCAACCCTGACATCACTGGAAACATTAAAGTAAGTGCAAGGTTAACAGTTCAGGGAAATTTTGAAAAGAAACAGATTAAACCTAGAGGCTTAAGGGACTGTGTGTTAACAATTATGGGCAAAAGTATCCCGTGGGCATGGAAGATCAATGAGCCTATGGAGATACTTAATGGGTACATTCATTAGACAAATAGGTTAGTCCTTTCTGACTTCCCTTCAAGGGCTCTGTTTTGCCTTTTTCTCTGCATTTGGTCTAAACAGACTGTCCAAACCATATTTTTTTAAAAATTGAAAATTTATTTCCCCCACATTGTAATAAATGAGAATAAATGTGCTCGACTAACAAAGTGATCTCACTTACTGTAGTTTATCACAGAATAAAATAACAGACCTGGGTGCAGAGAACCTCGCTACAGCTCTCCCTTCCTTGTCTTCTTTAAAAACACTAAGGTGAGTAGTTGTATCCTGTTGAGCTGTTTTGTCCAACATACCTTGCTGTCTGTCAGAAACTACTGAACACAGAGCAAAGAGGTAACGCTGTGCAGCAGCCAGGCTTTTGACTTTATTCCTTCATAAAGTCTTCAGAAAGAAGAGGAGAAGTATGAGAGACATACAGAAGGATAGCTCGGGAATATAGCAAGGACTGGAGTGATTTTTAAATCCAGTCCATAATACCACTTATGAATCATGCCCTGCACAGATGTGCACCCAGGGCCACCATCTGCTGCAAACCCAAAGCTGTTTGCTGATACAGGGATAATGGTCCATGCCACTGCATTGGGATATCTGGCACAGGCCTGAATGAAGTAGGGAATGCAAGAAACCTGGTGAGCCATTCTGGAGTAATTTGCTGATGTGGAAATCTTTTGAATGCTGTACCCAAAATCTTTGAAAAACAAAAATCTTCATTTTTTAGCAGATTTCTAATTTGATCTAATGCAGCCAGAAATGTTCTTATTATCAATAGAATAATAGAATCTAGGCCTATTTTTGCTGTACCTGTGTGAGGTGAAGAAGGATGTAGCCATTTGCCTTACTTGATACAAGAAATATGAATGTGTGCTTTAAACTTTAACTGCAAATAAGGATAAATTGAAAGTTAAGATGTACTACCCGTATTTGAAAACCCTTGATCCAACATCTGTTCACATTATCCATTATTCAATTGTGACTATACTGGTCTGGTTTTCTGCAGCTTGTACAATAACAGCATTTGTGATTTTGGAGCAGAAAATCTGGCAAAGGTTCTTCCTGCAATGACATCTTTAAGAGTGCTAGAGTAAGTATGAAATCTTTTGAGATGGCCCAGGAAAGCTTACTTCCTTGGAGACTGAAAATACATATGTTCCATGTTTGGTTTTAGAGGAGAGAAAAACCGAGGAAGAAAAGTTTGGGGAAATTTCACAGGGAAAAGGTGCTTCTGCAGAGTCCAGATAGTCAGTGATTAGAAACAATCAAGGAACACTTCACCATAAACCCAGAAATATTGGTGTTAAGGTGGGAGAATAGGGTCAAGGGGAGCGGGAGAATGACCTCAGGTACATAAGAAAAGGAATCCCTCAGATGAACTAACATAACAAAGTTCCAATTCAACCTTTTCAGTAGATTATTACAGGTTTTTTGAATTATCTGTTTTGGGTTTTTCCTTTCTTCATTCTTACCCCATCTGCAGATTAGCCTATATAGTATTTTTGATTTTGAATTAAATGTTTGATTACACAGTTTGAATTGTATTAACAAAGTTGTTTTTATTCCTCAGTGTTCAGTATAACAAAATAACTGGTGTTGGAGCCCAGCAGCTGACTGACAGCCTACGAAAATGTCCCCACGTAAAGAACTTGGTGTAAGTCTCTTGACAGGCTGTTTGCTGTATCTTCATCCTGTAAAACTGGGTCAGAGATCATGCTAAAGCTGCCTTCTGTATTTGTCAGATTTATAAGAAGCACAAAAGAAGACATCACCAAAACACGAAAGCAGAGATGTTAAAAAATGTTGTCTCTGGTTTTCAGCTGCATTAGTTCCCAGTGGCCCCAGGCAGTCGAGCTTGTCTTGCCTTAAACAGTTTACACCGAGCCTCCCTTTGTTAGTCTTCTACCCTGCCAGAGAACCAGACCTACTCTGTGCTGCACCACTTGAGTTTGAGGGATAAACAATGAGCAGCCACCATTAGAGGTTACACAGACTGAAGCTACCAGTACACATTCAGAGGAAGGGAGTTTGATGGAAACTTGGAGAACAGTTACAGAGACAGGAGTGCAGTCGTGTCCTGTAACCAGAGTCAACAAGGTTATGGAGTACTGAACTGCTTTTTTCTAAACCAAAATGCATTTTCCTTTGCTCCATAGCTTATATACTTTCATAGCATGATAGTCAAAGGGAAAGACAACTTTAAAAAAAAAAAAAAAAAAGGTAGAAGAAAACAACAGCAGCAACCACCAAAAAAAGCCACAAACATACCAAACACACCAAAAGGAGGTGAAGCAAATTACATTTCTTAAAATCTCTTTCCTTTCTGAATTTGCCCTTACAGGATGTGGAATCCCACAATTCCCTATGGAGTTCTTGAACACCTTCACCAGCTGGACTCCAGGATCAGTGTGTAGATTCAGAGGATTCCATAAAGGTAACATAAACCTTGGCTGCCTGAGACAACGAGGTTTGTTTCCAGGCTCACTGGCAGGCGGCACAGTAACAGCATCCATGTGTCCATGGACAAGTTTGGAGATGCTGCCCTAGAGTGGAACAGATCAATGTCACATCAGGCCCCCTTTCTCTGCACTCACCTTGCATCCCCCACCTTCCTGGCAGCTGCACTAACAGACTGCAAGTGCTATGTTAAGAAAAATGGACTTTTAGAACTCCCCATCCAGTCCAGCTCAGTGACTGGCAGCTGCCCTGCTTTACCTTCTCTCTTCTGCTGCAGAAAACTAAAGCTCTGTGTACTTCTCATGTTTAATAGATGAGTTCTGTAGTCCTCAGAGCTTGTTTTCTGTTGATTTTTAGTAAGTCCTTTCACTTTTCCTTCGTTTAATACAAATCCTCAACAGCTGCTTGTCTCACTGTGCAACTGTATGTGTACTGTACTCAGAGCAAAACTCTCCCTCCTACATTCCTTGTTCTCAGTCTTCTTGTGTGGTTTAGCCACTGGCAGTCACTTTTACTTCATTGATTCTGCCTGCACAGTTTCAAGGATCCTTGCAGTATTGCGTTGTGAAGAATTTACTAAGTTTGTCAATGATTACATTAATCTGACTGCCTCGATGGTCCTGGACTGAAGGAGCTGCAGCCTTGGGGGGTTTGGGTAGGATTTCTGTTTCCAGTTTTCTGCCATGTGCTTCCTCGTGCTCTTAAAAAAAATTATGCAGGTTGCATCAGTGAAATGATCCCAGAAGAATGAGATGCCAGAGTCAAGCCAGATACCAGATGTGCTCCAGCTTTCTTTAGATGGCAAGAAAACAAATTGCAGTGTGATCACCAGCTGCATGAGCCATGCTTTGGATGGGCCTGGCCATGGAATGGCTGCAGTTGCTGGTGGCTCCCTGGGCCATGCAGTGGGCCAAGCTTTTGCATGACTCCTACTCTCAGTGCAGTAATCACCAGATGTAGACTGGGCTGTTTGTATGGCACTGACCTGGCTACAGGTTGTGGAGGATTCAGGTGCTGCAGCAGCTTCACAGACCAGCTTTACACAGCAGCAGTGAAAAATTGTGGTGCTCCTTACTAGCCCACAGTCAACTGAGTCTTTGTCCTGTTGAAAAACCCTACCTGCTTGGGAAAGGAGACATTAGGGATGTGAACACTGTGAGGAAACTTGCATTAGCACTGAGGATAAATACCAGCAGGAAGTCTGGATCCTGTCTGCCAACCTTGAAATATCCAGCATCCACCAGTCACGGTTGTCTGTTTACAGAGATCATCAAATCTATGATTCTGATAATCTTAATGGTGATTAGTCCGATGGGCATACATCTAATGTTCTGTTTTCATCATTTCACAGGTGTCATAAAGAAGAGGGGAGAGTGTCCTCTGTGCTTTCCTGTCTTCTTGCTGCTTTATGAATCGGTGTTTTCATGTTTGTTGTAAAAAAGTCACATTAAGCTTCTAAGTGATGCTTAAATTCGGTGAATTACAGAGTTTTAAATGCTGTTCAAAGACCTAACTGTATTTCTACTGAAGTGATAAAGAGTTAAGCAACATCAAGTTTCAAAGATGAAAAGAGCATCTGGATACTGTGACCACCATTAAAGGCGACCAGGAACCACCAGGATATTGATACTATAAAATTTCATCATTGATTCATCGAAGAGCAAACTGAAAGCTGCTCAACCTGCAACATCTGAAGCACTGACAGATCAAATCTGATTGTTTGTTTCATGGTGCCAGTGGTAACTGCCATCAACGTTGGTCTGATGATTTTGGGCTTTTAAAGCTCGGTGTTACAGACTTCACCTGTCTGCATGGCTTGATTTGAAGCACTAGGGTGAGGAGCATAAAAAAGAATCATCAGCCCTAGAAAATGTTCTGATGTTATAAGATTATCCACAAGAATCTAGAATTTGCTCTTTTCTTCATGCTAATAATCTATGCTTCTTTAAGGGATAGAAACATATCTTCTATGACTTGTTACAGAATCCTTCAAAAAGATTGGGGAAAAAAAAGAAAGAAGTAATGAAAAGAAAGGAGTTAAAAGCGAAAAACTACGAAGGATTTTTCTAACATTATTGCAAAAATCGAAATGGATAAAAATAGCCAGTTTAATGCACACAAATCCTCAAAGTGACAATCTTTGAAGGTTTTTACTTCATCTCAAATGAGAACTTTAAATTCATATACCTGTAATGGTATTTAATTTCTTGAATGCAGCTGGCAGCATAAATGTTTACAAGCACCAATTTTATACTTGACAGTGATATCACTACTGTATGTGGTTTATGTGGCCTTCTGGTACCGAGTTATGAGTAACCAGGCAATCACAGACCAAAGCACATTTCAAAGCACTATCATGCCTATGCTGCTGGTCTCAGCCATATGCGGGCCAAATATTCATCCTGCTGACTGCAATAGCAAACCAATTGTCTCTTTTCTTCTTTTACTGCTGCTCTGTGAACATGAAGAGAACTTACAGTTGTGCAGAGGCAATTGTCAGGTCAGGACCACCATTCTGGCTTCCTGTCCAGATACAGTCTGAGACAGAACAACAAAAAGGGATGGGGAAAGTCAGGAATGCTCAAAAGTGTACAAATCAGGAAGTCTCTACTTCACAGTTAGCTCAGGGTTAGTTCAGCAACCTCTTTGAAATCTCTTCTGCTAGGAAGCACTGACAATACTGACCCAAGGATCTGTGCAAACTAGAATCTCTCAACTAACCTCTCAAATACTCTGTTTCTTGGTCTTTAAAAAGTCCCCAATTTAAACACTTCAAAACCACAATCTTCGTGTTCTTTCCAGCAAGTTCTACTCCTCTGCTTAAGTTTCAGTGCCTGCAGAATCTTGACAGCAGGGATGAGGACAAATAAAAGAGTGGACAAATTAAAGAAAGAAGAGAGCAGGGAAGGTCTGTTTGTTGTTTCTGAGAGTAGGGAATCAGACATAACGTGAGGGAATAGAGAGCAAGGTGGAAAAACTCTATGGAGAATATGCTTGTAATTAGAATGTGGTATTTTTCTTAACTATCTGCATGGTTCTTCTCTCTAGCCAAACTCTAGACAGAGCCATGGATAAAAAACCTTACTTATGCTCTCCTCTTTGAGCTGCTTGAATGGGAGGTAGTTTGAGCCAAATCTTGTGTGATATTCCCATCAGCCTGCGGCACTCCAGCCATGCACAGCCATGGTGAGCCCTTGTCTTGGCTTCTCTTAACTAAGCTTGGGATGACAAATGCCCCTTTAGGGATATATTCTGCAGCTGCACTTTACTGTGACTGAGTCTGAGCTAAATATTACACAGGCAGCTGAATGTTACAGGATGCTGTCTGGACTGCTAAAATCATGTTGGGTGTACTGCTGTTCTCCGAGTCAGTGGGAGATGTGTGTTTATAATGTACAGACTGTAAATTTTGATACAGTGTTTTGGTTGTCTTTACACACCTTTTTTTAAGTATTAATAAAAGTAAGTGTTCTGTTTAACAGTCCCTTGCTTTGCCCGTTGAAAATTATTTTGATTTTTCTCTTGGAAATGCTATGAAACCACACAGAATCTGCTGGCTTCTGACACAGTACCAGGCTTGGGGCTTCATACTGCAGGTTAATGGAAAGCACTGGGTGAGGCAGACAGGATGGTCCTGCTGGCACTTAACAGTTCAGTGATCTGGAAATGGAGAAATAATTCTTTCTTAACAGGAACAGGATCTTGCAATGCCAACTGACAGACTGTAAGTTCAGGATCAGGAGACACAAATGTGCTGACTGAGGCTGCCTGCTAATAAAAGCAAAAAGGGTTTTTCATCCTTTCTAAATCTTTGCAGCTAAAAGTTCTAAAATTAATCCTGGTTCAAAGTCTGGATATTCTTATGGCACCAAGCTCCTCTAAAATGCTTTTGTCAAGTGCCTTGTGTATAGAGAGTGAATTCACTGCTTACCCTCAAAGAAGCTGTTGTGATCAAATCTGTGCTCTAAAAAATCTTTTAGGATGAGAAAAATGGAGGTCCTTTTATGTCCATCTCTTTTTGTTGTACCAAAAGGTATGCTAAAATGCCAAGGATTGTGTTATCATGGTAGTCAGAGCCTGTAACGCTCTCCCCATCCTTTAAATGCAGGAAGCTGAGCTGTTCTGAGAAATCAGAAATCTTGATCTAAGATTCAGAATCTCCAAAGTGACTGCTTCAGTGAAATTTGTACTGCTTTATTGTGCACTGTGGCACAAACCCCCTGCAGAGAATTTATTACAAACTACTAGATACTGCACTAAGTACCAATAGTGACAAACTGAGCCATGTTCTTAAAATGGCATGTATGGGACCCTGAAAAACTAGGGAAGCCATATCTGTGAACACTATGAATTCATAATTAAAGAGGCAGCAGAAATGCCCCCTTCAGTAGCAAAATTCAGCCTTTCCTGTGTTAGTACCAAAAGGTACAAGCTTGACAAGTTTTTAAACTTGGTTATTCTTTCTGTAGGTACCTAAATGGAAACTTACCATCCCTAAATGTATCTTTATGTGTTAGAATATTGTGCCTTAAGTGACTTCATTCCTGAATTGCTGTCCAAGGATTGCATGGAACAAAACACTTGTCAGTGTTTAAAGGTCCTGAACTGCACCTGAGGAAACGTGACTTGGAGAAACGCTACTTGGTTCGGTGCCAGTGCTTCCCCTCTTGCAGAAGCAGCTGAAAATTGCATTTGGAGCACAGAATTTTGGGAACTGGGAGCTAATTTCTACTGCCTAGGAGCTAAGCTGCACTATTTGAATGCAACATGCTGGGAGTATCAGGATACACAAGTTTGTCATTGTTTCATGGGGGATCTAAACCATCACCCCCTTGTTCCTTCATACTGGCTGTCAAGAGACTCCTGACACCATCTGTCTGCATCAGGGAGCCCACGCTGGGAGCAGATGGCACACAGACTGCAGAGGACAGACATCATGCAGAGAGTGTCAGCAGAACTGTTTGCAATTCTGCTTTATCCAAAATGTTCTTGATACATCAACTTGGTTTAACAACTGCAGTTACAAAAATCAGACTTTTCTAAAAAGCACAATGTCAGTAAAACAAAACCAGTCTAATGCCTGCCCTCAATAACGTGTAGGTTCTCCCCACCAGAGTTCCTGATGTTTCAGTCCAGGTCTGATTTTTTAAGTAGCTGTACATGAGAAGGATTTCCTACCTACTGGCCATCTCAGCAATCTGGAACTACTTTCCTGCAGGTACCTGCAGGAAAACTGGAATTTCCTTGAAAGCATATTTCAATTATTTTCTTTTCAAACTGAAAAAGAACAACTCCAACACAACTGCTTAATTTTTTATGGAAAAGGTCAGTCTTTATTGTATTGCTTTCACATCTTTACATAGGAACGTGAGCTTAAACAATCTGCAAAGTATCCTGTGTTAAATAACGAATCCACCTGACATATAAAATTCACTCTCTGATCTATTTCAAAACTCTCATTTTAAATAAAATATCTTACTGCACAGTTCTTGCCATAATACTCCCTGAACAGAACCTCCTTCAGTCACTCCTGCATATTTTCCCCTGAGAAAGCACTGCCTTTGAACTACTGGCTGGTAGAATTTTCAACGTGTGATTGTAAAACTGGCTTAAGCTATACGTAGAGTGTGTCCATTTGGGTGACATGGTATTTATTCAAAAGTTTATCAAATCTGAGTAACATCTTGATTTTCTGTTATAATGGAACATAGTTTATCTTATTTTTTCATATAGTCCATCCCAGAATTACCTATGGAAGCCCAGTATGGTGCATGAATCACTGCAGTTGGTGCACACACAAGAGGCAAAGACCACGAAGAGAAGTCACAACTGACAAGGCCTGATGACAACTCTTCTTCTTGTTCTCTTGTCCTTGTTTTCATCTCTACATTTCAGAGTATAGTTTCTTTCCTGGACTTGATCCACTAGCCTGGTCATAATCCATTTCAGGTGTTTAATGAATCTGTTTAAAAGAAAACACACAGATACAGAGTAACCCTCCACAACTGAAACGAACAGAAAAGTCACTGAGTGTGTGACATACAGCACCATATTGTTGACTTACTGGAAAAAAAATTTTAAAATCAAACCCTTTTGTGACTATGGATAGTAATTCTTTGAGAAGTAAAGACCTGCAGAACCCTTCAGAGAAATCAATGTCACAGTTTCTGTTAACGTCAGAGCACACCAGTCCTCAGGAATTTTAACAGAGCCATGAAGATACCAATGTGAGGGCTATGAGAGTAAGCTGTGAACCACAGTGCACCACATCAATTACTAAGATGTTCTTAAGAGTAAAACCAGCTGTGATATACAGTGGGGTAACCTATTTTATCCAGATTTGATATCATTAGACCTACTTATTAAAATGATGTTTGAACTGGCTACATTATCTTGACTAGATACTGTTCATTAGAGTGGTTTTATTTTTTGGATCATTGTGTTTATTATGTATTGCCTACATTTGATATAGTCTCTGATTTTGGTCACTTTTTCTTCTACTTTAAAGTTGCATTGTTCTAACTATTTTGGACCTACTGGTAAGTAGTTACAGAGCTAAATAACATTTTGGGGTAACTTCTTGGTCTTACTGCCAAGAATAAATTACTGTTGCACTGCTTTATCCCAGTTTATCTAATTTGCCTTGACTGAGTCGAAGCATCCAACTGCTATTTAAAGGTGATTTTTTACAATATCAGAGGTAAACACAAGGCTGAGAAGACTTCTGTAAGTAGAACCAGAGCTGTGGATTACAAAGGTGCTGGGCACTACTGACAGTATCCATCTGGTCTTGTGATTTTACAGATGACTAATTAGTATAGTGCAGAATGGTGCAGCTCTGAGAGGGGATGACTGGGGATGAGTCTGTGTTGAGGAGGAGTTGAGGTACAGAAGACCACAAGCAGGTCCCCTGGCTGCCTTGCAGCTCAGGACACTTCTGTGTTGTGTGCAGCAAGTCTCTGGAAGGACAGCTCCTCCCTCCTTTCCCTTTATGGTTCTGAATGAAGAATGAAATATGATGGTCACACATTCTGCATGAGCTTGGACAGACAGAGCAATAGTATCATTAACAAAGGTGTTACAGGCAGCCAAAAGCAAACAGGTTGACACAGGACTGGGGGAAAGGTTCTTTTATGGATTGAAAGCAGATTAAAAGATTGGAAGCAAGGAATAAAGCTTGGTAGGAAAGAATTCAGTAGCAGGGTATACCAGAGACCAATTTTTATTCATCACCATTACTGCCTCAGAGAAGAGGATGAATAGAGAAATCTTCAAGACTGCAAAAAATAAGCGCTTTCAAGTATTCAGATCCTGTATTGATAGGAAGGAAATCCAGAGGGATTTCATAACACTGAGTGGGCAAAGGGTGGCAGGTTTGGAAAACATTTGCTAAAAGGCTGGGCAGCAGCGTGCCCTCTAACATCCTGCATTCTGCCTTGTGGATTTGGGAAAGCACAGAGAGCAGCCTGCAGATTTTGGGCAGGGACGTGCTCTCCCAGAGGTGGAACCCAGGGCTGTGGGATCGTGGTCTGACTCATCACAACACTTCAGACACTCTCGTGTGCCACTTACTGTAGATACCAGGTCAGAAACAAGAAGCACTTTTGTGTCCAGTGAGGCATTTCTGTCAAATGTCTGTCAGCTACAGTACCTGCTAACGGTACACATCTGCTCAAAATCCTTTCTCTTAAAATAAGGACATGAAAAGGGGGAACAGCAGCTCTACCAGGTTACTTATTTCATGTTTATCTGATTGCTTTCCAAGTGGAACTAAAAACTGATCTACAGCAGACAGTTCAGTGAGGTTGTTAGTATTCTGCACCGTGGATCAGATTCTAGGCTGACTTAAATATAGCACAGCAAAATGTATTGGGCCTCCAAAGCAAATAAAGCTGCCTGATGGAAGTTCCAAACACTGCTGCAGGGCTGCTAGTCCAAGACTGTAATTTGTTGTGGCAGATATTAAATGGGGTGTAAATTATAGAATTGGTCAGGATATTCAATCCTGCCTTTCATTTTTTCAGATTAGAAATCTGTCCCTCAAATTTCATGAGAACCTATTTTTAACACAAAATTTTAAACATTTCAGAAAATAGTGGACAATGAAGACGTAGAAAATATTTTTAAATATTTTTAAAACCTCAGAACTAGAACTTTCAATAGCCTAGAACATACCTCAAGCACTGAACAGTATGGCTGTAATTGTATGACTCTAGCATTAACAGCTCAGTCATGATATTGTTGTTAATTCTGCCTTTGAAGTTACTGCTCCTCACAATGCAGGCTGGAGCAAAGGAGACATGGTGTGACTCTGTTTCACATCTTGACACTGTCTGCTTTCTGTTTCCTCACTTTCTGCAGCAGTGTTTCAGATCTCGTGGCCTATTTGGGCTCTACTGCCTGAGCAACCCTTGAGTCTTTTTTTCTGGCCCTGCAAAGAGTATTTAGCCTTAAGTTTGTAACTAACCTGGAGTTTTCCCCAGCAATCAATCACTCAGTGCATGCCATCATTTTCCATTATACCATTATTTCCCATATATGGCTCCTATTTCTCTTTGCCCTTTTTATCACATATATTAGACACATGCTTGTGTCTTTAGAGAGCATCATTCAAACTATTCAGCTATTTTTTCTTTCCAAATCTGTAGCCAAAGTAATAAAATTCAGCTGTGAAAAGAAAGACAGTCTGACAGTTTCCCTGAAAGACTGGAAAGATTTAGCAACTTGTGCACATTTAATCCTTTGGGATAGTTGAACTCCTTATAAGCTAGGATCATTATGAGGGGACAAATGCAAAGAGTTAGAGACTAAATGTCTCTAAACAAATTATTCTTTTCTTCTATTTTAGGATTGATAGTTATTAGCTGAACTATAGTGTCACTGTGCCCCTACTCCAGAGGAAACAAACATGAAGAATTAAATTGGATTCATTTCTTAATTCCTTTGACAGCTTAAAAGTGGGAATTGGCTATTGCCACCTATTGAAGCAAGTTTATTACAGAAAGCTTCATTTTTATAAGAAAGAACCACAAACTTTTAAAAAAAATTTTTCTTTAAAGTTACTTGTGGCTGAGGCCTTCAACACATACAGTACTCAGGCCTGAACTATGTCTATCAAAAATGAACGTCTCTCTAATTTCTGTGCCTTGTTTTAATTCACATTATTAACAGCGGCATTTGGAAAACTTTTTGAAAAATCTGCTTACTCTCTTTATATTATAGAAATAAATGCATTTGGTAGAAAATCACTTAGAACTGTCCATGGCTGTGGTTAATGAGTCTGTATGGCCAGTTGAACAGTTAACCATGATTTTGTCTTCCTTCCATCTAGAACGGAATTCCTGTTGAGTACACGCCTCTTTGAAGCAGAGCTGTCAGGTGAGTTTGAACACTGGACTTCTATGAATTTTAATAACATCTAAAAATTCAAAACACAGTTCTAAAAATCATAGCAATTGCTGTTAATCCTGCTGCTACTGTAACTCATAAAATAGCTGAGTGATCTGTATCATGGAGTCAACAAATCGCCTGGGAGATCTCCTCAAAAAGGGGAAAAAATCGTGAAAAAATGGCAAGGTAAAATAAGTAACAACTGCTCTGCTCATTATTTTTAATATTTAAAGTCCAAAAAGAAAGAAATCAGGAAGTGGATTCGGATACATTTAAATGTATCCTGACCGTGCTAGTGACATCATTCTTCTGATCTGTCCTTTGCAGGACATCTCTGTTCCGGAACAGAGGCACACGGGGTTGCTGTCTCATAGACACTGAGCCTGCAGTTCTAACTGGCACTATATTGATGAGCTGGGGAGTTACACTGTTTTTTTGATTCAGAATTTAGATGCTGGCATTCACTGGAAGTGCTGAGTCACAGGTTTTTGAGTGCTGGATTCTGCTCACTGAAGATACTCATCATCATTCATCTTATGAAAAAAATACAGGTAAAGGGTGTACTGTAAGATTACATAAATTCAGCATTTCTTATTCTGTTTTCATTATTGATTACTTTTGCCCTTTTCTTTCTGATAGGAGTACTTTGTGATGAGTCACACCTGATTTTATGAAAGTATGAGAACAGTCACATGACCTTATTCCAGGAGAATTCAAATATAATAAATAACCTGGCACTCTCACACCAAAACAGTAGATGACATGAACAAGCTCAATGCTGTTCAGTTTACACAGATGAATTTCTTCATTTGAATGGGCCAGGAACCATTTTTCAGCTGCTTACTTAGCTGTCTGTCTTCAACCTCTGCCACCAATTATGCTCAAACACTTGGACATTTTGTTTCTATTGAGTTTATTCAAGTGAGGGTTTTGCTGCCAGAGAGCACAGAGCTGATACGATCCAGGTGTTCTTTTATTTATATATCTAAATTAGCCTTTCCACATACTGCAGAACGGCCTCTTGGGATTTGCCCCCTCTGTTTCCCTGTCACACGTCACTCACCCCGGCTGCGAGGCACCGCTTTCCGAAGGCACGGAGGACGCTGCAAGGTTTCAGCTCAGGCTAATCATAGCTCTTTGGTTGTTCTCAGAAATCACTGGTGAGTCACATGAAGAACCCTGCTCTTTAATGCAAAGAGTAGGCCTATGTATTTTTCATCACTGCTGGCAAGACAGACCCATTCTTCCTGCAGTGTCTTGTGAATCCTCAGCACTTCTGGGTGCAAGGGAAGAGGGCAGGTGGGAAACCTTGCCAGGCCAGGAGAGAAGGGGTTAACACTAACAGCAAACGCGGGTCACTGCAGGCAAGGCACCACAGGAATTTAAATCTTCTCTTTCAGTGCCTTACTGCTGCTCCCAAAGCAGAAAACACAGCTCCAAATTAGGGCCCTCTTCTCCCTGCTTTGCTACTAGAGAACTGGTGAGGAGGAATGGCACAGAACAGTGAAGAAACTTGTAACCAGGATATTAACTCAAATCCCTCGTCATGGTGACATGCTGAGTCTTTGCCTGGTAGCTAAATAATTACAAAATTTGTGGCCTGGTTGCTATGTCTATAAGTATAATTAAATGTATAAATAGATGAAACACAGTAAATTTCTTGCTGCCTGAGAATTGATCTAACTTTAGGGATTTGTGATTTGATTCTCAGTGGAAACCACCATCTAACATGACAGCTTCCAAATGAAGGATCAAGGCTGGAGCTGGTACCTGTGCAGCACTCCATTGGCTCACGGTGGGTATAGACTGAGCCTTACTTCTGAACTTTGAGAAGACCTCTGCATTTTGATTTCTGCTTATGGAGGGTTTTATTGTAAGAATATCAAGAAGTTTCCAGAGCTGCTTATCTTATTAATATGAAGGAAAATTTTAAGAAGCCCATTAATCTACACTGAACAGAATTGTGCTCATATCAAATTATATGTTTATATAGTATGAAAAACCCACTGAGGAAAATTGTGTCTGTTGCTCTCCTTAGGTCGTCATGAAAACTAGGTGCAACTCATCATGACAAATTCCAGACAAAAAAAAAAGTGATTTAAAAGAAGTATTTTTAATCCCTCTACTAAATGGCATTGGAGCAATAAGATTTGGAGTTTGGGGAAAGGTATTTTGGGGAAGAAAATGGATATGGTTTTTAGCACCAAAGATTTTGCTTACATTACCATTAATTTTTAGGAATTTCTTTCCTGGAATACAGAGCATGTATATTATTTGCCCAGCTGAAAAAGAGGAAGAGGAGACGACCGCAAAAGTAGTCAACGGTGTTTTGTGGGGAGGATTGTTCTGCTCCACACTTTCTATTCTAGCAGAAGTGATTCTAATCCAATTGCTTGGGATGGACCCAAATGTTGGCATAGACACTTCCATTCGCAGTGACTATATGCAGTGAGATTTCTTCAGTAGCAACAAAATCTGTTCACTCCTTCGTTAGGCTCCCACGTGCCTTTGACCAAGCCTTGTTCAGCTGTGTTCGTGCAATGTTACTCCAACACCAAAAATGTCCAATTTTTCCTTCTAAACCATTGACCAAAATCAGCTAATATTGCTTTATATAGAATCTCACTAGAAACATTTAGGAGATAATTTTAACCTATATGAAGGATAAGACTACAGGAAAGGTTTGTTTGGGTTTTTTTAATTAGACGACTGCTTAGAACAGCTTGATGTTAAGTGGTATTTGTATGGTGTGGTCACCGAGCTATATTTGTAACCTTATAACTGAATTTCCTATTTCTATCATTTCAAACAGAAAAAAAAAAAAAAAAGATATCCTGAACTGGTTTTCAGATTTACAGACAATGTTTTGCTAAAAAATCTACTGGCAGATTTGCTAACACATTTTAATTTAAACTGTGAATGTTTTCATTAACATACATTTGGCACAGAAAGTCCTAGCTAGAAATAGTGATTTTTCTTCCCAAATGCAACCCAGTGTTTTAAAATGCTAAATCCTTACATTTCCAGAGTTTTAGAATCACTCAAAACTACAAAAAAAATTGATCAAGCAAACCCTCATGCTACAATTAAAATGGGAAGAATGGTGAGCTGGGTAGTTTGTGGTTATCCGAGAGTGGTTTTAAAGGGCAGCAAATTAAGATATATTTCTGGCTTCGAGGAAGGTCTCTGGATTGTAATAAATATTAACCGGGATGCTCGTTTAGATTTAGGGCTGCTTTCAGGACCGGATCAGCAAAGTTGCAGCCCGGCTGCACAGACAGCCCCCAGCAGCACAGCTGCAGTGGCTCGGAGGATGAGTCCCGGGAGGAGCGACGCTGTCCCCGCCGCGCAGGGGACACGGAGCGGGGCCTCGCCGGCGCCCCGGCGCTGCCGGGCGGGGAAAGCGTCGGGGGCGGCCCCGGCCCTCTGCCCGCAGCGCTCGCCAGTGCCGGGAACTGCGGCGGAGCGTGTCCCCGGCACTGTGCCCGCTGCCCTGGTAGCGCTGTCCCCGGCCGGACAGTAGGAAATTACTTACTTCCCTTGCGAGCCCTCTGCGTCTCCGCGGGCCTGCCGAGTGGCAGCGGGTCCCGGCTGCCCCTCTGGCCCTTGCACCGGCGGGGCGGGTGTCATTTGAAAGGGAAGATGTTGCGCAGAAGGAGCCGCGACGCAGCCAGGGCATCCCGGGGCCGCGGCGGTCCCCGAGCTGCGGCCATGCCGGGACACCGGGCCCCTGCCCCGGGCCAGGCGATGGCACCGCTCAGTCGCTTCGGAGCGCCCCGGGGCGTCACTCCAAGTACCCGTCAAAGACATCCAGCTCGCTGTCCGTCTCGTAGAGCACGGAGCCAGAGTCGGAGAGCATCCCCAGATCCACCAGAGCTTGGTCCATATCCTCGGGCAGGAAGACGATGCCCACATTGAGGACGATGTACTCCATCAGGAAGGCATAGTACAGGATCAGCACGTTGACAAAGAACAAGCCCACGTAAAACATATAGGGCAGCACCAGCAGTGCATGGAAAGCCCAGGACTCCACCGAATCCAGACGTGCCGAGACCGCGGCGGTCATGCAGCCGTGGGGGCTGCGGGGGCAGCGGGCACCGACCGGCCCGGCCGGCGCGGGGGGACGGGCGGCAGCGGCGGAGCCGGGAGCGGGGCAGGACTGCACGCGGCAGCCCCAGTGGCAGCAAAGGGCAGAATCCCTGAGGAGCCGGATCCGGACCCCGGGGAGAGGCGAGCCCCGCAGGGCCGTGAAGCGGCCGGCTCGGTCCCTTCAGTCCCCGGAGGAAGATGCGCCCCGGCGGGCGGGCGGGCGGCCAGCGCGGGTTCAGCGGCGCTGCCGCAGCCCCGCCGCTGGCAGGAGGCTGCTCAGCGGCATCTCCAGCTCGGCTGCTGCAGTCCCGCCGCGGCTCCCTCCTCCTCCTCCCGCCCGCAAACTTTGCGGAAGGAGCCCGCAGGCGCGTTGGGAGGTCGGCGCGGAGCACCTGCCAGCGAGCCCGGCCTGCGCGGCAGCACCGTGCTGCCCGCCCGCCCCTCGCTCCCCGCCCCGCGCTCCCCGCCAGATCCCGCTGCCGCCGCACGCCGCCGTTGTTTACCAGCGCCGCGCTGCTGCTGGCGCGGAGCGGCCGTGACGGGCGCCGGCGCCTCCGCCGCGTTGCCGGCATTCAGATCCCGCTGCGGGGGACAGGAGGCGGCTTGCGCTGCGCGCCCCTCCCCTGCCCGCTCCTGCCTGCCCGAGCTCTGCCGCAGCCCGGGGAGCGGGGCAACGTGGGCAGGTTTGGGTTGTGCCTTCGCCCCTAGAAGTTGTTTCACGACCTCTGCTGTGACCGAGGCCCTCCTGGAGCAGCACTGCGGTGGCCGGGCCCCTCTCGGCTGCGGTGCAGGCGTTTCTTTGCTGACCAAGGCTTTACCTGTAACAAAATAGAACCGAAGGCGTGATTTTATAGTCCGTGCATTTTTGATACTGGCTGACAAACTCTTCAGCTTTTACATGGATTTAGTTTATTTCTCTGGCTAAAGAAAAAAAATCCCAAACTAGGTCAAGACAGTCGATGGTCTCGTTCTCTTCGTTCTTCTTTAATTTTTAACCCGATTAAAAAGTAAGCGTGCAAGCCTTAGTGGAAAAACCTCAGCAAGGGGCATGTCAGCAGCTGAATTTCTGACGCTGCGTCTTGCAGGACAGGCGCTGACCCCACAGCACAGCTCCGCTAGGGTTATGGAAGCCGAACAACTAATGCCAGGGACCAGATTTTACTTTAAATTACAACGCATTTTGGAGGTACATGCACACGTTTAATGGTTTTTTGTTGTTGTTGAGGCTACGTTTACTCTTTTAGGCTGCTCTAAGCGAGCCGCCCCTGTGGGGGCTTGGCCCCGCCCCCTGCGGTGCTCCCTGGGATTCGCAGTCCGCGGGCGCGCGGGGCGGGCCGGGGGCGGGGCCGGGCCGGCGCTTTCCGGCGTGTTCTGCCCGCGCATGCGCTCTGCGCGCCGGTGCCGTCGCCGAGGCTCCGCGCCGGTCCCCGTCCGCCCCTCGGCCGCCCGCCCCGCGGGGCTATGAGGCCGTAGGGGCCGCCGGGCCGAGGCG
>VZRR01002872.1:56748-203196 GCA_013398015.1 Oreocharis arfaki
GGCTCGGAGGGGGCGGTAGCGGCCGGTAGCGGCGGGGGTCCGTCCGCGGAGTTGCTCGGGGCAGATTTCCCTCGGAGACGGCTACGGGGCTGGGATGAGGAGGGGGCTGCTCGGCGGGCGACGCTCCCCCGGCGCTCGCTGCTCCCGCCGGGGCGTTTTGGCGCAGCTCTCCCGAAACGAGAGCCCGGTGGCGAATGAGGCTCTGTGATCTGGCGCCTGCCTCACGGAAATCGGTCTCTCCGTCCCTGAATGTCTTCAGGGCAGACGCAGTTCGTGTTGTCGTGTCACACTTAGGGCTGTCATACGTGTTTGTTTTGTTTTTAATAATGCCACAGAGTCGTCGGCGGAGTAGAGTGCGAGGCGTAATAAATACAAGAAATACCACATTCCTCCTGAGGGAGAACTTTGTCTCCTGGTGGCGGCTGAGGCGGGGAGGCGAGGGGCTGGTGCCGGTGTGTGAGCGGTGCAGGCTCCGGAGGGTGTGTGGGGATGTCGATAGTCAGCAGTGAGTCACGGCTCTGGGGCCGGGGCTGTGCCTGGGACTGCAGGGCTCAGCAGCTGCTGCAGGAAAGCTTTGATTGAAGGAACTGTAACGTGTGTCTCCGGACCCCCATGGCCGTGTGTTACTGCTCGCTGTAGAAAGTGGAATAGTTTTTTCCTAGCTCTGCCACTGGAGAGTTGGAAGGGTGGCAAGGTATAAAAATTTTCATTTCTCTGTTCCATTTTAAGTGTTCTGCTATTGCAAGAAAAATGAGAACCGCTTTGATAGCTTCTCTTTGTACTGAACGAGAAAAAGAGGTCATTAAGAGATGAAGCGTTTTCTAAATGAAATCACTGTGAATATGTAGCTCATTGAGGAAAAAGTGCCTGGTAGTTTTCAGTCATCTTACAAGGAGGACATGAATGGGGTCTGACAGTAATGAGCAGGAGGCCCTGTGCAAGATCTGTATTTTGCAGTTGTGTTATCAGGATGGTTTATGGATCCCAGTCCTTGTCTCTAAACTGGAGTGATTTTCAAAATGAGCAAGACTGACTGAAATCCAATGCTTTTTACCGAAGACACAAAGAAATCAAGTCCATGAATACAAAACTGATGAGGCAGTAGCACTGCAGAAGTAATTTTGAAAGCATGGTAGGTCAGACTAGTAAGTCAGTGTGGTCTGGTTTTACAGGAAAAAGGGAAAAGTCATGCTCAGATGTAAACATGGGAATGTTCTACTGAACATGCAAGGAGTAGTTATTGTGTACTACTCAGCATTAGTGGGGCTTTAGATCTGTCTGGCTTTAATATTTGACTTGAAGATAGAACAAGAATGCTGATGTGTGATGAAATTTGAAGGAACTGAGTTTAAGTTTAGAAAAAAAAATAGGCTGGCGAGAGGGAGACTTGAGACTTACTTTCAGGCAAGAAGAATATATCCATATGTTCCTTTGGGGCCACAGAGAATAGAAATTGACACCCTGCCTGATTTGTAGCAAAAGGGTTTTGGGCTGTAAGTGTTGTAGCTTGTGCTTGTTATCTGAGAGTTGGAGTATATAGTTATCTACTGAAGTACGAGCTTTGGTCTGTTTGGTTTTTTGCGTGTGATTTCTGTAATTATGATTCCGAAATGGTAGTGTGTAAAGAACAGATGAGACCTTTGATCTGTTTAGGCTATGTATATTTTAAGTGTTTGTTTATCCAGGCTGTATGAATTTCAGCTTCTAGCTAGATGCCGACAGGAAAGGTGAAATTTAGGTCTTTTCCAAGTGTTGAAGTGGGTAAAGTGACAGAAGGAAAAAGGGCAGGGAGCCTTCGTTTTGGGGTCATGAAGGAAAGTCAGTCTTGATAAGCTCATTTGATAAGCTGTTTACCTTTTCATCTCAGCTCAACAAAGCCCCATGTTGTGTTCCATAGGAGCACATAGAACACACCTGCCTTGCTATTACAGGTTAGCTCAGTCTGTAAAAGGTATATTATGCCGTGCTACAGGGGTGAAATCAGTCTGGGCTAGCCCTGTGGGAAGATTTTTATTTTTAACCTTGCATAAGGTAGAGTTTAGTCTAAATTGTAAACAATATACCTGCTTTGTGATACCAGCAGAGTTACTGCTTTTAGTCAGTAAATGCTGGATCTTTCCCATCAGCTTTAATGCAGTTTGTTTGAGGCTTGCTTTTGAAATTTTACTATTCAGTCTTCCTGCAAACATGCCAGAGGATGGATTGGCTAAAGGAAAATTGCTAGGCTGTTTGTATTAAGTGGTTTTATACAGTCTCTTGATCTAGTGAAAACAGTTAAAATTTAATCCAACTTCTGAAATGCAATCTAGAAAAGGATGAAACAGTGCTGCTCACTGCCTGGGTGCTTCTCAGAGAACTTGCTATTTTTGTACATCTTTGTTTCTAAGTCAGATTTTCCCTCTACTTTTCTATGGTATTTTACATAGCCCTGTTGTTACTGTCAAGCACATTTCCCATTGTTGCTTCTGCACTTGGTATTTTAATTGCATAGTGATTGCACAAAAGGTTCTATGCCATTAAAGTTGGGTGCTGAACATTTCCCATGCCTTGTTCTGATGCCGTGTCCGTGAATGTGTGCTTGAAGTCTTTTTTCATGGGTGATTCATTTCCTGATGTTCTGTCCGTGCTATGCATCGGGTTTCCTCTGTGAGAACAATACTCAATTACCTGGTTGCAGGCAGAGCAAAGGAGCAAGCATGTTATGGTATCTGGGCTTCTAAAATGTGAGCGCTTGGCTTCCTAAACTCTTACTCTTTTAGTGTATTTTTGTAAGTAATAAGTAGGAAAGTCATTAATATACACCTGCAATACTCATGAGTTGCTGTGTTGCCCCTTTGAGCATGCGTTCTAACCAGAAAAATGTTCAGAATTTTGTTTGGTTTGTTAAGTTGCTGGCAACATCTCCCGCTGATTTTGATAGTATTGGGTGCTTTGACACTTCCTGCATGATGTGTTTTTGTTTGAACCCAATCTTCAGATACAGAGATGACAAAAGCCTCCTCTTTCATAGTTTCGTGTTTTGAAGCACAAACCTAACCCCTCTGCAATCAGTCATTTAGAGACAGCCTTTAAGGATTTATCTACGTACAAAAAGTCTGAGTTTGTGTGATACTTTATGTTCTCATTATTTGGTATTTCACGTGTCTGTAAAGAGAAACAAGTATGTGTATGCTTTCTTGTTCATTTTCAAGCAAATAGGATAAATTAAAAATGAAATAAAAAGGAATAGCTTGAAGGTGAAGCCCAGGTCTCCTCTAAGTGCATCAGTACCTTAGCAGATAAAGGAATTTTGCAGTAATGCTGCTACAAAGTAAATAAATTAGGAGATAATGTATTTCTGACTATTAAATGTTTCTTGCTTTTTGTGTTTGTAATGCTCTATATTCCATAGGCTCCCAAAATGAGGTAATAGCATGTTATTCTTCCCACTGCATCCCATTCCCAAAATTCTGCTGTTGGAGTAAACTTTAATCCCAAATTTGTATAATGTAACTTACTAATGAGAAATACATGTTTGCAGATGCAATAATTTCTATGTGATTTCACATAAATAGGCTAAAATATGTGAAGTAATACAGTATTAATTACTCTCTGTCTCAGGAAGTTGTTCACATTATTGTGAAATGAACTGATCTAATTGCCTTGCTCTTCAGCTGTTCTCTGCTCCATTAACTGCTGCACCTTCAGAGCAGGGACTGAGTTTGTGCTCTGTCTTTTGATTTGCTGTCCTGATAATGCACATAGTGCCCTAATGGGAGGTTTTTCCAGGGCTTATATGCTGTCTCAGAAACCCTGGGAATTCTCACAGGTGGTCAGAATTAAGCTCTCACATCTTTACTGTGAGCCATCCCACTGTCAGTCTCCACAGAAGGAATCTTGAACTGTGATCCTCACATTAGTGGAAGAGGATTTGCAGGTGCTCTTTGACTTGCTGTTTAATGACTATTCTGGTACAGCACGTGACCAGGCAGTTATGTAGTTATTCTCAGCCTGTAGGACATAGCTGAGAATCAACTTTTCTTAGAGTGGTTTCAGTCTGATCAGTGACTATTTTGGATTTGAAAAGGAGTACTGATTTATGAGGGAGTAAAAAACCACCATGAAGGGGGAGAGAATTTTTTTTTTATTGAAGAGAAAGATTATGAAAGGCAATTTTCCTTCCTCCTCTTCCCCCCAGCCACCTATTCCCTTTTTCCTCCTCTCTGCTGTCTGGTGGTACATATAATATGATAATGGCTTTGGCAATATGTTGTAGGCTTTGTCACTGCTGATTTGCAGGGTGAGGGAAGGGAGCATGTGGCATATCGAGTTTGTTAGAGCTGTGAACTTCTGAGGGCTGTTTACCTCTTGGTGTCCTTGTGCAGTATTCAACACAGCACAATTGTTGTTTGATGATTAAGTAATATCAGGACCAGCAAGCACAGAGTGTTTTACCATGACAGCACAGAGCATTTTATCAGCTTCTCTGAAACAGCTCCTGTTCCTTGCATGGCTTGTGAGGACAGACTGTCTTGCAGCAAGTCCTGTGAAACTCTGCCCAACTCAGTGGCAGCTCAGCAGTTGAAGAAGACTCCCCAAACCAAATTTTACAGATTTTAAGTAAACTGTAAATATGATCAAAGTTTTTGTTTGTTTTGGGAGGTTTTTGGAGTTCAAGCGAAAGGTTCTGAAACTAGGTAATGTCATGTCTTGTCTTGTCTTGTCTTGTCTGTGTAGGTCTGATAAATAGTTGGAACAGTCCTCACATGTGTGTTCAGTAACATGGTGTTTTAGTCTCTGGCTGCATGCTTGCCCAGTGCAGTGATTCAGTTTTTTAGTGTTGATAAAATCGATGGGAATCCTGGTTTTTGAAATGTGATTTCAAGTCTGTTTTTTGACGTAAAGTCTTACTTTAGGCCATAATCCAGACATCCCAAAATTTTGTTTTAGAAATGCACTGGGTTTTTTGGAGCCTCACAGAAGCTGGGCAAAATTCTACTAATGAGATTCCTAAAATTTCGATCTGAATCACTGAACAAACTTTCATGGACTCCAAAGCAATAATGAAGGGCTGCCCCAGGGTCAGGACACGCAGGCTGTTATCACAGAATTAGATCCTGGGAGTTTTGATTACCTCCACTGTTTATGGCCAGATTGATAAAATGGAAAATCTGTCTTCTTTTCCAAACACCTTGTGGGTATATTGCACAGAAATCCTGAACACTGAGCTGTTACTCCTGGTTTTCAGTACGATCATAGCATAACAGTATAGGAGCTGTGTTTAAGAATCTAAACTTGTGCAGCTCTAAAATGACATGAAATTTCCCTCATGTTTTTTATTTATTTTCAAAATTGTGCACCTTTCTTATATTTATCCTTTATTTTTATTATTTAAAAAAGGAAAAAAAAAAAACACAAAAACAGAGGGAGAAAAGCAGTGGTGATTTTTGCGCTTTTATTAGAATTTGCCTGCACCCCACCTCTTTTTTGGGTTTTTTGGGGCCCATAAGAAGTAACAAGACAGATTTAAGTTGGTATTTTGATGTAACAAAGTATTTGAAAAAAAAAAGGGCTTCCTTGAAGATTAAAATTCTGAGACTTAAAATCTGAAAGGCTTGTATTCTATATAGCTTCCACTTTTTAAGCTTCAGACATACCCTGTTTCAAGCTTCGCTATACAGTCTTAAACTCTTTCCCTTTGAAATTATAAAACTGGACTTTACCCCCTTTCCACTCAGTATTTCTGTGCTGAAGGGACCAGAGACCTGATAGTGGAGCTTTGCCAAGGTGAATGAAAGTCTTTGAGAGTCCTGGTATTAAACGTCAAAACTGATGTGAGTCTGTAAGGGGTCTCTGCAGGCAGGAGAAGGGATTGAACTTCTCTGGTTAGACCTCATGTGCCACTTTCCCATATCAGCTACTGCATGCTTACCTGCTTCTTCTGTTTCTATTTTCCTTGCTCAGTCTTCCTTTGACTTCACCATATTCCAAAGAAGTTCATGTAAGAAGCACCTTGGGACCAGTTGCAGAGATTGTAGTTCTATACTCATAACTCAGCTGGCTAGGTGGGGATTTGTTTCTTTTGTCGTTTATTCTGTTTAACAATTACTTTTCTCTCTGCATCAATATTAGAAGGAAATTTTAGGGTTTTAAAAGTGTGCAATGATTAGACTTAGCGTGGGGCTATGTGTGTGTCTACGTTTTTACAGTGGTGAAAGACAAACATGGTGCATGTGAAAATGGCAGCATAGCACATTACTTGTACTTATTTTTTCTTTTAGGTACATGTATCATATTTTGACTAAAAATACAACAGTAACAGATCACAACCGCAACCTGCTGGTGGAGACCATTCGTTCCATAACAGAGATCCTTATCTGGGGGGATCAGAATGACAGCTCAGTGTTTGAGTGAGTACTCCTGAGCAAGCTCGGCTCTGCTTTTGTGTTTGAAGACTGCTTGGAGTTGTACAGAGTTCTCGTTGAAAAAGTTAACTCTTCCAAGGCTGTATTTCATGAATATACGTAGAAAGCTGTGTCCTGTGGTAGGTCGGTGAGCAGGTTCGTATTCATGTCATTCAGGAATTTGCTGCTTCTAAAAAGTGTTTGGACTCCAGATCCCCTTTCAAATACTGCTTTTGTTTGACTCTCCATTCTTTTGATGTGAATATAAACTCTAACCTATTTTAGATCCCAGATTTACTCAGTATATCTATTAATAATCATATTGCTTCAATTTACCTAAGATACCACAAATAAATATCTTATTCTAGCTGTGGTATTTAGAGCTGCCTGATAAATTGAATATACTAAAAATACAGTAAGAAGGGCCCTGATTTCTTGATACCGTTTTTTGCATAATTTGAATTTTTAAGCCCCCTTGTTTATTTAAGGTTTTTGAAAGATACTCTTTTGTTGTATAGATACAATTTTGCAAAGTAATTCTTCATAAAAGCAAAACATGCTGTTTGTCAAAGTTGCCTTGAATCATCCCTGCTCCTAGCCACATTATGTTCCTGTTACATTAAGCACGTGACTTAATGGCATCTTTATTTTATTTCAGCTTTTTCTTGGAGAAGAATATGTTTGTTTTCTTCCTGAACATCCTGCGTCAGAAGTCTGGTCGTTATGTGTGTGTGCAGCTGCTGCAGACTCTGAACATCCTTTTTGAGAACATCAGCCATGAAACATCCCTGTGTAAGGACACACTTCAAAACTGCTTAGGATGAAGTGATCAGGATTTGATTGAATTCTCTTTCACTCAATGAAATTTAGTCCTAGTACTCCTGCACAGAAGAAGTATATCAATTACTAAGAGTCTTTTAGATTGAACACTACCAAAAATACGGTGTAAAATTACTCCAAAATACCTTTTAATGTAAATTTTCAGTGATACAAAAGTAGTTGTTTGGTACAAAAAGCATTTAGCATATTTCAAGGGGTTCTTTAGCTCAGCAAATTAGTTGTGATCTGAAATGTTCACTTACTGCCACAGATCATGTGGTGGAACTCTGGTGTGTAATTTATACTGTAACTGTTCTGACACCCTTGGTGCTGGCAGTTAGCCACAAGGTTTTTGGCAAAATAAAAAGAGGATGGAGAATCAATAATTTGAAGTATTCAATATGTATTGAAGTTATGAAAGTCATCTTCAAGCCTCGGGGAGTTGGGACTTTGGGAGGAAAGGAGTTAAGTGTTACTAACTGCAGAGCCTACCTGAATGGAGGAAGATGAGGTATATTCTCAGTTCTCTTGTTCTTGGGAGCAAAGACCTTTGTAGGGAGCAATTGCTTTATGTTAATGCTTGAAGGCATCACTTGAGCTGCTTGGCTAAAAGTTGTGATCTTCGAGCATCAGGTTTTTGTGTGCTAGATGATGCTTAAAATACAGCCTGTTACCACAATGATTTTTTTGGTTAACCTATGTAAATGTTTCTTACTTTTCAGACTACTTGCTCTCTAATAACTATGTGAATTCTATTATTGTCCACAAATTTGACTTTTCTGATGAGGAGATCATGGCATATTACATCTCATTTCTGAAAACTCTTTCCCTGAAACTCAATAATCATACTGTACATTTCTTTTATAATGAGGTAAGTAAAGAAAGTTGCAGTATAATGATAAGAGGACTTTAATTAGAAATTGATAGCAGTGTGGCACATACTATTTAGTCTCCTGTCTTATAATGTCTTGCTTTTATTTTTGTAATGGCAATACCAGTGGTTGTGAATCTGTGTGTGAGGATCTCTGTACAAGCATGGCTTTGACCTCTTAGAACTATAGTAAGCTAAAAATCTGGAAGTTAGTTTTATATTGGATCATTTCAGTAGTTCTTAAGTCTACTTCCTTGAGAATTCAGCTTGTTTATGCCTTGCTTTCTTGTGCTTTCATAAACACGATCTTTTCTGTTTCATCACTTGGTCCTAAGAGGTTTAGTTAAAGTCTAAAAAGCTGAGTGGAAGGGCAAAGTTGAAATGGGGTTTTCCTCGCTGCACTCCGCTTTCTGCCAGAAGAGGGCATGAAAGCACTGAGTATGTGCACACTTATCCTGGGAAGCTCTGAGGCTTTAAGCAGTTTGTTTTAATGCAGAGCTACAAATGCAGCTGACTGTGCATTGTAAAATAATATTGATTACTTAAGTAGAAGGTAAAAGTATCATATTAATACACAGAAAACATAATTCATACAGAATCCCAACCAATATTCTGTACACGCTTAATGAATAAATATTTTCTTTCCTCTTCCTTTTCTTTCTGTTACAGCACACTAATGACTTTGCTCTGTACACTGAAGCTATTAAATTTTTTAACCACCCCGAAAGCATGGTCAGGATTGCTGTTAGGACTATAACTTTAAATGTCTACAAAGGTATGCTTTTTAAATATTAAAAAATGTATGTGTGCAAATCGTATTTCATTGTAGTTTAATTTTCAGTTATTTACTTGTGAGGGTTTTCTATCTGTTTTATGAGATTGAAAGGCTTAGCATATTGACAATTTTCAAATACACATTTTGACTTAGTGACCGCTACCCCAAACCTGCAGTATGTACTTGTGAATAGTATTATTTTTTCACCAATGCAGCTGGTTTAAAAAAAACCTCAGAAGTGTCAGGCATACACAAGGAGCTTTACCTTCCCTTCCAAGAGAGGTCAGAATGTGACTGTATTTAAAAAGTAAACAAACAAACAAAAAAACCAAACCCAAAGTGTTTTAAGAATATGAATTTTCTTTTACTGATGAAATTGAGCTTTCTAGTGTATGAAGCAGAAACCAACATCACTGCCTTTTGGATTAAAAGTGCTTTAAAATGACTGTGGAACTCCTAGGTGCAGCAGTCACTCCAGTCTCTAGGAGAGCTGGACCATTCCCAGAGGTGCTTAGTGAAGGCTGGGAGGCTACAGTCTCAAATTCCTGTGCTGGGCATTCCAGTAGGACATAAGGAAAAAACCTAAAGCTTCACTGTGAGAGCAGTTAAGCACTGCAACAGGTTTTCCAGAGAAGCTGAGGCATCTGTATTGTTTGAGGTCTTTGAAACTCAGCAGGGACATCAGCAACCTGGTTGAACTTTGAAGTTAGCACTACTCTGAGAATGTCTGCTCTAAACCCAATGTCCAAAAGTCACTTCTCCCTAAATTTTTCATGGGGTATATAACATTTTAAATAAACTGAAAATATCACAGTGTTCTCTGTAGAAAAACTGTTGTTTATTCAGAATTTCTACCTCTGAAATCAGCCTGCTATAATGTAGTATGTATTATGCAATATGTTCATGCAGGGCTTCTTGTTCTTTAATACATTTTGAGTTAAATCACATGTTGAATTTACACAACTTTCTGTCAGTTAAAAGAAGTGGTTTGACAGTCTTCATAGAAGAATATAAGGTCTTTTTTAGAACAATGAGCAGTTTGCTTTGCAAATGACAGGATAGCCTGCATTGCAAATAGGGTCTTTACAGTGTTGGCTGCAACACTTTTTCTTTTTGTATGTTGAGAAGTGGGCACTTGGTACTTGCCTTCTACTTCAAGGAACTGTAAATGCAAATATGAGCTCACAAAAAAGAGCAGATTATAGGCTTCATATCCTATTTGTGATGTATATATGCAACTAAGTATTTTTATAAAAAAGTTTACTCATCTAGAATTTTCATTGAATGTTGTAGTGATATAAAGGTTAGAGTTGAAAAGGCACAGTTCAGATGTTCAGGTTTGATAATTTTCTGACTACCTGTTTGCATATATTCTGCTCTTAACACCTACCTGTATCTTTTAGTTTAGATGCTTTGTGCTTTAGCTTTTTAAACCCTTTTAGAGGATGTCACTATCCCAGTTCCTAATCCTGTTAACTGTTGTCTGTTTCTTTTGCCCTTCCTTCACTGGTGATTCCTGTGTTCCTAAATGCAGTGTCATGTAAGTCTAACTAGCTTGACTCTCAGCATTCCTGCTTTGTTCTTGCGCTTTTTTCTCTTCTTTTTGATAAATAATGTGCTAAAAGAACCTTTCTGAATTCCACTAGATTTGTTTATTTTCAGACATATGTAAATATATCAACATTAGGCTCATTCAAGCCAGCTAAGAACTGATGTGACATTTTTATAGATTTCCATTTCACGCCTAAGATTGTGTCAGGTGTACTCGTATGGAAAGCTAGCATGTAATCAAATTCAGAAGATATTCTGTTGTATTTCTTAAAAAGCAGTAAAAAATATTGGCAACTGATTTTTCTTTTTAATGATTTCTCTTCAGTGGACAACCAGCCCATGCTGCATTACATTCGAGATAAAACTGCAGTTCCGTATTTCTCCAACCTCGTCTGGTTCATTGGCAGCCACGTGATAGAGCTGGATAACTGCGTGCAGACTGATGAAGAGTAAGCTTTTACAAATGCTGGCTGTTGAATGGAAATGCTTTTCCCAGATGTCAATGCTCTCCTTATTTTGTCTGTAATAGTCCAATTAAGTTAGTTTCTAGATATGTTCCCTTGTAGACAGTTCAGACTTCTCACTCTAAAGTTTTTTAGTGATTCTTTAAGGTAACAGTGCTACGTGCTTGATCTGTGCTGGTAGCCATACGAGTGAATTAGTGTTTGCAACAAACCTTTTCTTCGTCCTTGTTTTGTCCTGCTAACAATAGCAGATATCCAGAAGACGTGAAAGTTATTTTGTGCTTCTCAATCTTACAAACTTTGTCTTTTCAACGTTCTTTTTCTATGTATCATCTCATTAGAAGAGCTTTTTGAAAAGATTCCAGGAAAAAGATTTAAACTAGAAAGATGAACTTCAATATGTGAACTGTCAGACCTGACATGGCAGTGTGCTATTCCCCTATCAACTACAGAAATACTTTGTTGATTCAGGTTGTTCTTGTTTGTCTTGCCACCCCCACCTTAGAGTGGGAACTTGTTTCTTGCTTTCTTAAAGTGAAGAGGTAGATGTTAAATATAACACAGGATTCTTTCATTTTTGGAAAAAATTCTTCTCATTTTTGTAGTTGGTTTGTGAAAAGACTGGCAATGGAAAGCAAAGCTTTGTAAAATCATGTCTTCTGAAAACTTGGGGGGAAAAAACTTGAAATGTGCATCCTGAAGAAAATACAGGCAGCTGTTTGCCAGTTGCAGTAGTTGACTTCACTGAAACATCTGCTGTGGGCAGTCTGCCTGAGCCGGGTGATCTGTGGCAGGGATGCACATTAATTTTTTCTCTAAACGTTTAAGACTTTCACAATTGATCGTGTATAATTTCTTATTTCTGCTCTCTTTTCAGGCACAGAAACAGGGGCAAACTGAGTGACCTGGTAGCAGAACATCTTGATCACTTGCATTACCTGAATGATATCCTTATCATTAACTGTGAATTTTTAAATGATGTACTGACAGACCACCTGCTTAATAGGCTCTTTCTTCCCCTCTACGTGTATTCATTAGTAAATCAAGACAAGGTGAGCTAATACCAGCAAACAGTTAATTCTCAAAGGTGCTACCTGCTTTCAGTGTGCAAAGTGATTGGTGCAGTGGGTATATGATACTCTTGATGTCTATGTATGGTTTACAAGAAACAGCTTAAATAAGGTGGATGTAGAGGAAATAACCCTGAGACTGAATTCAAGAGCACAGCAGATTAAATTTTATTCCCCATAGAAATACTGGTTTGGGTGACATGGTGGTTAAAAGTTAACAGCAGTGGAGACAAGAAGAACTACAAATTTGGAACAGGGTTTAAATTTCTGCGACATTGGGAGATGTGTGATTTCCTTTTCTGATAAGGTAATTTGTCTTCTGGCAAAAGCAGGTTATAATACAATGCAAATTTGCCATGATGTAAAAATCCATCCAACCCCAAGAATACAAATTGATACTTGTTTCTTCAATTTATAGAGGAGCTATGTTTTAATGTGATGTAGCTGAATTTATTTTTAAAGCATAGCCTTTAAATTTAGTGGAAAACTGGTTTTTAGTGAAGTAGAAACTGTTTTTTAAAACCTGCACAGGCTCCTGCATTCAGTTTTCTGTTGTGGGTAGTATTCATATTATCTGAATAGTTATTTTTCAGAGCAGTCTTTAATCAGTGTTAACTGAGAAGAATTTTTTGAAGGAATACTGTCATTGTGAAAACCAATGTACTTCTCAGATACTCAGCTGTTTAAGTTACTGAAGTGACCATGAAAGACAGTAATTAATAGCAATTTTTTAAACAAGGAAGAGTAAGGGATTTGCTTATTCAGAGAGTCTCCATTTCAAATAGTTTACAAGCAGTGAATGTTAAAGATCATGATGCCTTCTGAATATTTTGTAGCAGAATGTGGAACAACACAAGTTTTGTTTTAAATAAAACATTAAGCCATATAAATGCTTTGTGTAAGTAAATGAGCATTTTTCATGACTTTTTCTATAGGGTGGAGAGCGTCCAAAAATAAGTCTCCAGGTTTCTCTCTATCTTCTTTCTCAAGTAAGTATTTTCAGTATTTGTCCTGTTTCAAAACAAATTTTGCAATACTGTTGGGATTTATAAACTTATGTAGTTTCATCATTTTGGCAAAGCCATAAAAGAAAATCTGTCGAAAGAAATTTCTGACCTTTCAGTTTCCATTTAAAAAATAGTTAAACATTTTGTCTTTCCATGGGCAGACAAATTAGCTTCTTGTTTGAGTTAATCTCATTCTTCTGAGGTTCCCACTGCACGGGGTAAGCTTTAGAACATTCCATGATCATAAACTGTGTACACCCCCTGACAGAGTACAATGGTCGTACAGCATGCTGGGGCAGAACTTGGTACGATGGCAGATGAAATTTACCAACGTGCTGTATTGCATTTTGAATCTGCCTAAGCTATGGAAAATTTCATGTTTGAATTTTCCTTTTTGAAAACCCAAACCCCAAAAACCACCGCTACCAGAATCTCACTTTCTCACAATATGAATTTCATTATGCCTGTAGTTAAGTACTTCTTATTTCTTATTCTTATCAGTCCCACCTCCTTTTCTTTCTAGAATTTATTTTCAAATTAAGAGTTTTACAGTAGATTTTTTTGTATTGTAGAGAAAATTCATCTGTTCTCCCTGTAGTCTTCTGCGCATTGCTATGAGACTGATTTTCTTAAATTATATTGTCTGAAAATAGTTTTGACTTTTGTTCATAGAATTTGTACTCCTTTTTCTTTGAACTTAGAATTTTTCAATACTCATTTTATTATGATCTAGCCCATAACTTCATCTTTTTTGCCAGAAGTATGAGGTTGGGGTTTTTTTCCCTAGGAAGATATAATTTGATGCTCCTTACTTTAAACCTAAATATTGTGGTGATGTGAGGGTTATTTACCACAGATAAAACTGTGGAAGCAGCAGCTTCTTGTAAGCAGAGGGAGCTGCATCAGACAGTTGTATAAGGTGACCTCTTTTAACGTCTTTGCTTTCAGTGGAAGCATCGATGAGGTATCACTTCAAGATTTGTATCTATGTTCTTCATTCTCCTTAAAAAAGAAATTGGAAGTAGTCATAAAGAACTGAGAACAAATTCTGTGTATCAGAATGGGATGTGATATAGAAAATCAAGCTACTGTTTCTGTGACTGGCAGAAATGCATCTTTTCCCACCCCTTTTAACTTGGAATTTGTCTGTGGTAGGGTGGGATCTGCCAAACCTTGCTGGCTATGTCTGTTCCTGACACCAGGCATATGCTCTGGGCACTACTCTTGGATTAGAGACAAGTGCTTGAGAGACTCGTGCTAGCACCTGAAAATGCACTGCTGGGGCTTCTCACCCACTGTTCCCAGAGTGAACATGTGCTATTCTTGCACCAAAACACGCCTGTGGACAGTCAGGCAACGCTTGCTGAATTGGCAGAAGCTCAATTGCTTTGGAGGTTGTTCAAAGTGCTTTTGAAGTGTGTTGTGACTTTAAAGTTTTATATAGATCACCACTGCATGCTAACAATCACTTCTCTTTTGGAGGTCTGGAATGGTTCTGTCTTTAATCAGAAAACCTCTGGAGAACATTCAGCTAAATATTGTCAAAACAGTGATTAGGCTTAATGACTTAGAAATTATTTGGGAATTTTGCAGCTAGAACCACTGATAAGGGGTCTAGCTTTGATATTCCTGTGAAGAGATTGGATACAAGCTGACAGAAGGCTATTGCAGCTGGACCTGAGCTGGTTCTGTCCAGGAGCCAGTTGCTTGCTGGCTCAGACTTGTAAGCCTTGGCTCAAAATAGAGTAGATGGTGTAAACAGACAACTCTGGTAAAGCACCAAAGCACTTGTGGTCAAATGCTTCAATGCTCTGGACAGTGTGGTCCTTACTCCTGTGTTCTGTAGCCACGATGCAGCTGACATTGATTTGCTGCAATTTCAGAGCCAGAAAAGCTGCTTCTGATCCAGCTCAGCCTAGTGCATGGCCTTTACTCATGAATCACTGCAGTGATTGTGTGCACAGCACAGAACTTTCTGGAGTCAGGCCAGTCGCTGGCACACAGGAAGGTCATACCTGGCTGTGCACCATGATCAGTTTGTTTTTTCTAAAAAATAATAAATTTCTGGAATGGTTTTAATGAGTTCCTTGCTAGAATATCACACCACTTTCCTTTCAAAAGTGTTGAAGAGAGGGAATTTACACTTCTCAGAAAGAGGAAAGAATATGAAGAATTAGTAAAACTAGGTAGCTTCAAAGGTAGAGGAAGGTCAGATACCCACGTCTCCTGTGTTTTAAAGTAGATTTTATGAGCTATCAGTGTTACCAGTTGTACTTATATGTAAACTAAAGATAGCAGTTAACAAGGTCAAAAGTATGTTCAGTATCAGTGTAATTTTGAAACTATGTATTATGTAAATATATCTGGTATTTTTTCTGTTCTTCTTTTAATAGGTTTTTCTGATTATACATTATGCGCCCTTGGTGAACTCCTTGGCTGAGGTTATACTCAATGGGGACCTCTCAGTGTTTTCTTCTAAGGTTGAGCAAGATATACAGAAAAACTCAGTAAGTGGCCAACTGTCTCTAATTTTATTTTATCTAAGGCAAAGAAAATATTTGAAAAATAAAATCAGGTATCTGGAAACTGGTAAGCCGAGGTGTTTAGGAGAAGAGAGCAGCAACAGAAGTCAGCTTTTGTTGTTGGATCATCATTTTGATGCGATACTTCTGTCATCCAGTCTCCTGTGTTCAGTTTTCATCTGCCCTTTGGCATAGAAAGAAAAATGATTCAGCCCAACTTTCCTGTGAAATTTCCTTGTGCAACTTAGAGTAGAAATGAGAGACTTAGAAAAAAATACCTGGCTTATGATTTTCATCTGAATATTCCCAGTGTTTTAGCAGTAAAACCGATCATCTCTGAAAGCTGTGCATCAGTGAGCATGTGAGACTAGAGACCAGCCACAGAGAGATGAGAGTGTGTCACTGTCATTGCCCTTTTACCTTCACGTTTAACCCTGGGAAGATGTTGCTGGATGCTGATGCTGTTAGTACTGGTTTTCTAGGTGTCATGTTTATAATATTTTCCCTTTTTTTATGGCTTTCACAGTTTGTGAAGTGCTTACTTGTTACTTTTTAAAGGCCTGTTTTGGGGATGGTAACAAGTAGGGGGGCATGACCATCCTGTAAGAGGCCTCTGACTGTAGTTCTGTCTAAAAATTGAGCATGTCTTCAGTGGCTGACTGGCCAGCAGTTGCTGATTGAATGTTTAATTTATAACGAGCAATAGATGGGTTCTCATGCATCTTCTTTCCCAGCAGTGGCTATAGCTCTGAGAGTTTCAAGGGGGGAGATATGTTTCAACTCCTCCAAGGTACGTCAGCTTTTCCAGATTTCTTCCCACTGGGCATTGAAAGCTGCGTGGGCTGATCTTAGCCAGTAGCTTTTGGGTTCTGGTGTTTTGTTCTGTTGACCTTGATATTTAGAATCTAACCTCTTTTAGAAAAAACTATGATAGAACAGTAGAGTTTGACTGAATGCTTTAAGGTAAAGTAGTCTCTTACTTATGTTAGGAAATGTCTGACTTTCTGCTAGCTGTGTACTGAATGTTTTCTGTTGCTTGTGCAGAAGCAGCTTTGTTACTAGGCAGGTTGTGGCAAGAGGGTGGGGCACCAGTTGTTACAGAAGTGAGATTTTCTTTTCCTGTCATGGTTACTGTACAGAGTTGCAAAATACCTGTAGCATGTGTTTGTGTGCATGCACTTATGTTAGGAACATTAGGGGTTTCCTATAAACTCCTGTTCATTTCTTAAGTTTGTAATACTATTTAGGTTGCTGCTCCTTACTGGCCTTAAAGATGTGTCCTCACAACATGTAAACTGGGGGTGCTGTTGTACCTGAACAGGTGTAGTAAATAGGAGGGATGCTGGCCTTCTGCAATAGACCCTTAGAGAAACTGCCAGAGGTGGAGCTGTGTTCCAGGGAGTGCAGAGCAGTGGGTAAAGGGAAAAACTTCCATGGGAGAAGCCTTAATTGTTAGTAACTTCAACCATATTCTTCAGTGAAACCGTGGAGGGGAAAGCCTGTACTGTCAGAAGCCCGCTGGTGGAGGTTGGTTATGTGCAGAAGGAGTGGGGTGCAGTCTTCTGCAGAAGAGCTCCGTGCTCGGCCTCCAGGGAGTGGAGCCATGGAGGGAGCTGCTCTGCAGTGGTGTGTGCGAACAACGGCTGCAGGCATTGCTTGGGCTGTGCTGCTGATACACAGCTCAGTGCAGGGAGGCTCAGGTCAGGTAAAGTGAGGCAGTTTCTTGTTGCTCTGTGATGGGACTTCCTAGAGTAGGAAGTTGAGTTTTGAGCATTGTTAGCCATTCCAGGGGCTGCTCTCTGGACTGTGAGGTGCATCAGGATCTTTGCAGGGTTGTTGCTGTGGTGTTCTCTGTTGCAAAGAAATTGCAAACTTCTACCAAAAGCTACTTCAGAAGTTAGTTTAGAATTGTTAAAGAGAAGTGATGAGCAAGTTTTTAAATTTACTTTTAGTCTGAATGTAGAATTGTGTTGTTTCTTAAGTCAGACCCAAATTCATCATTTACTACTTCCTTTGTGTTCTAGTTTGCCATGATAACCATCCTGATACTGTCCTAAGCTTGTTGTTTTGGGCATATCTGTGTACTGTGGTGAGCTGCAGCTATCTCTAAACCTTCGCTCTGTGCCTAACACTGCTCATCTGTTGTAACTGAGATGTCTTGATATGTTTAAGTTGAAATGTAACTGTCATTTTCTAACTAACATGTAGTTTTTAAACCCAGAACTAAGTACAACCCCCTATCTATATTTATCTTTCTAGTAAGATGAATTAAAGTGGAATGAGGTATAGAGTAAGGACTGAGATTTTTAGAAGCAGAGTCTCATGTCCTCTTGCTGGGACGCTGAGTAAAGAACACTTAACAAAAAAGCTGAGAAGGGTCACAGTTGCTGTGTATAAATGCAAAATACCCTGAGTTGTTCAGGGCAAAGAGCAGTGATGGTTATCATGACAGGAACAAGTGGTACTGTTTACTGGAAATCAGTTTGTGGAAAAAATGACCAGCAGCTGTAACTGCTGATATCTTATGAATTGGCAATAACCTACCCATGGAGATCTGCTGAACATCACAGGGCAGAAGTGATTGCCTGAGCTCCATTGAACGAGTTCTCCACCTCATTCCATGTTTTTTCCCTGTATTTCCAGTTTTAAGCATCATCAGCAGAAATACAAACCCTTATCTCACAATGAGAGTTGAGTATGTGTAGGCTGCAGAATGTATTTAAACTTGTCAGATATCACACTAAGGTTTACCTTACTTCCTGTGAGATCTGTTTTCCTGCATCATTCAGATGTGGGCCAGTTCTACCTAGTGCATGTTTCTTCTTTAACCTACTTTCTCCTTCCCGTAAAAGGTGTTACTGGTATTGCCTTATTTTACCATCACACATTGCACAAGATAAATCATTATTGAAAATGTGGTTGAAAGACATTTTAAAGATATAAAATAGCAATATTTCAAGCTGTATAATCAACTTATATAAGAAACCAAATGCTATCTAAATTAATTTTAAGTCTGATTTTAGAATGTTTTCATTATATAGCCTTGCTGTATTTAGCAGAACAGAATATTTGTGTAGGGTTTTTTTTATAGCTTTCCTTCTTTGAGCAGACCATGGCTTAGTGATTACAAGCACATCACTGTCTGCTGGTCTCTTGTGTTGTTTTGCTCATGTGGCTGGCAGCATATGAGAAATGCAAGAATGTTAAGTACATGCTTTCTCCATAAAGAAAGTAGCTACCAGATTCTGGGAAGCAATGCAGAAGTAAGAAGTGAATGCAGAAAGGGGAAAATGCAACTTCCGTGCTACTTTTCTGTTATTTCTCTAAATAGTAGGACTTAGGGTGTTCTTCCCTTTTCTTATGGCTTTTTTGACCAGAAGCCATCAATAAAGGTAACCTGGTCATTTTATATCCTTCCTGTGTTGCAGCTGGATCACACAAAAAATGTATCAGAGAGGTTATCAGGGGATATAAGTGTAGGAAATTTCATATTGTGGGGTTTTTTTTTATTGTAAAGTATTCTTCCCACTATGTGGTTTGTTTCAGTGCCAAGTGTAGAGTCACTTATGCAATATTTCTATGAAACATGTACCTAGTGTCAGAAGATTCAGAGAATCATTTTGGCCTGTTAACTTGTAGGCAGCTTCTTCCCTGATCTTTTCCTAATCTCTTGTTTTTATGTATAGATGTTCCCAACTTGGTGAAGGGAACAGTTTTTTCAGACTTTTTTCCCTGAGGTTTCTTTGATGCAGTCATCTTCAGTGCTTACTGTACTGAGACACCTAAGGCAAAGAATGTAATTGGTTTGGCATTTACTCTAGTCTTGCTACTTTTCTCTTGCTTGCCCTTAAATTTTTAACCCTTTAGCCAGTGTTGGCTAAATGTGATGGAAGTATTGAGGTCTGGAAGATAATGGGGTTTCTGTAGCAGTCTTGTTTAGTGTAAACCTGGCAGAATGCTCCAGACTGTGTGTTTCACTTCTCTGTAATAGAGACATTTGCCTGATCAATGTTTGTGTTGTACTCTGGTGATCAGCTGACAGGCCTAGCAAGGGAGAGGGGAGCTCAAACAACACAGCTCAGAAACAAGCTGCAGAATTGTAGAAAACCAAGTTTGTTAGTCCTATTTGCAGAGCTTATTGTAGTGTCTTGGTCATTTACTATAAGGATAAGAATTGTTCTGTGTTGTTAGGATGACACACTACTGGAAATACTTAACTTCTTGGAGAAATTTGTCATCTGGATTTATTTTCTCATTCTATAAATTCATAATCAGGAAAATGAGGTGTTGGTTTGCCATCTTATCCTGTGATAAATTTGGGTAAAACATAAGTAAATTAAGTCTAACAAATGAGGTTGTTTTTCCAGACTCGGTAAGTCAATGCCTGGAGGCCCAAGAGAGGTTAATGACAGTGTCATTTGTTCCTAGTTGATACAAGACTTAGTCTGATGTTGAGGGAAGCATAAGACTGGAAAAAAAACTCTAACACAAAATCTCTCTTAGAGCGTTGGATTTTGTCCTTGCTGCTGCCAAAGAACCTTTAAAAAGGGGGTGTTTCATATTGATACACTGCTGTCAACACACGTGTAGGATTTTGCTGCCTTTATCCTTTTTACAAAAGGCGTCTTAATTTTATGTGTACTATCTGTCTCATCCCTTCAAAGAAAGGGAAAACGGTTTAAAATTTGTTTTGGTTAAATAGGTAGTTCTGCATCCTCTTGTCTCGGGGCATATTTTCTAATGATAGATCTTTGAAGTATGTTACTTTGGAGATAATTGTGCTACTGATGTTTTGGTACTACTTTTTTGTATTTTAAAATGGATTGGAGATTTGTGATTAGTATGCTAATTTACATTTTATATGAACTGAAGTTTCTTTATCAATTACAGTTAAAAATGCCTTGCTGTAATTCAGTGTAAATTCTTCAAATTTACAGGCAAAGTCAAGTATCAGATGTTTCATAAAACCAACTGAAACACTTGAGAGGTCTCTTGAAATTAACAAACAGAAAGGGAAGAAGAGGATGCAGAAAAGACCCAACTATAAAAATGTTGGTGAAGAAGACGAAGAGGAGAGAGGATCTGAAGATAACCAAGATGACCTTGATAAAAGTAAAGGTACAGAAGCAAGTTCAAAGGGCATAAGAACAAGCAGTGAAAATGAAGGTGAGTATTCCAGCAAGAAAATGATGCTTACAATTTAGGTACTTTTGTTTACTGCATGGACCTAGTTGTGATTTGTTATGTGACTTGTTCTCTTGCTGCACTAGGTAAACATGGGACTATGACATTTGTTTAAGGCTTTGGCTGGATTTTTTTCTCATGTTGAATCATGCTGTGAGAACATGTACTTCTAATCTGATTGAAAGCTATGACAGTGTGTTCATTTCTGTCTGCAGGCCTTGGCCCTTATCACAGTGCATGCCTTGCACCTCAGTGTACGTGGTTGTGGGCACTTGATAAGCAGGCTTGACAACTTTGTAGCTTTTCTTTTTGTGGTAAGGCAGAGCTGTAGCCACTTCACCTTTGCAAGATGGTCAGCAGCATTTTATGCATGTTTCCATGATTAAATTTCACAGTTGTGCTGAAAGTGACAGTACATGATAGAAGATGATATTAAATAGTTCAAAATTGAAAACATCTTTAACTCTTCGATTTTTTTTTTTTTTAGTTGGATGTTTTCAGGATTTTTGATGTAGCACAAACCTAAGAAGAATTGCTTTTATAGGATGAGTGGTCTTGCAGGATATTTTAACTGTTTGTTTTATAGTAACTAACATTTAGAAGGCTGTATATCAGTCCTAGTACTTACATTAAACATAAATCGAGAAAAATGAGAAAGACAGGATTGCCTGCAAGCAATTGAAAAGAAGAGTGTTATGCTTTGACAGTCCTGTCCAAACATGGTTGAGTTCAGGTATAAGTAAACTGTCTGTTTAAGAAAGCTTTCCTTAAATGATGTCAGATAACTGGTGGTGTATTGTCTACTGTGATTTGAAGAAAATCTGAAATAATTTACTGTTTAAACTGGTGCATTTAGTTGTAATGTTTGTCCAAATTTCTAAGCAAAAGCAAGATTTGTTTGTTCTACTGAAAGTGAGTAGGTGTGAAGCACTGGGGACCAGGTGTCCTGTTTGCTGCAATTGTAGAGGCCTGTTTACACCCTCAGTGAAACTGGATGTCCACCCATGCCCCAATCTCATCAGCTTTTTCACAAATCTGTTTTTCAGAAAGAAGTTCTATGGCTTTTCTTCCTGTGGTTTATGTGGGAAGGGAGCTTACTGTGGCTTATTTGCCAAAATGCCATGTGTATTTTCTTTATGTCTCCTATGTTTGTGTATACATTTCTTATAGTGTTACATTCCTTAAAGAAATGTAAGCCAGGTTCTTTACTGGGAAGAAAATGTGCCTACATCTGTTCACTAACTTTTCTGAGGTAATGGTTATACCTCTTACGTAGAGATGCATGAGATGCTTTTAATGCCAAACAGAAAATACAAAAGAGCTTGTGATAACTTTGTCAAAAATATCAAATTTTGGTGGTATGTTTTGGTTTTTTAGAAATAGAGATGGTCATCATGGAGAGATGTAAGCTGTCAGAGCTGTCTATCTCTGCTGTGACAGAACAGAATACAACAGATGAAGAAAAGAGTGCAGCTGCTTCTGGGAGTGAGATGACAAACTGGAACAGGTAAAAAGGAACTGTAAAAGATTTTGCTGAATTGCTTCCTTACCCTCCCTTTAAATCTTTTGCTTTTCTTGAAGGGTTGTTTCAAATCTACTTCACATTAAAATTACAGGGGTTCTGAATCCCAAGTGAGTGAATCAATACAGAAGTGAGGTGTAGCCTCTCTATGGATCAGTTTTGGAAACGATCCTGTTCCTTTGTAGGTTGTGCTTTCCTTTATGGCAATTGTAATGCATTAAGTTGGTTAAAGTAAATTACAGAATATTAACAAAACTAGAATATAAATGTTTCCATTCTGTAATTTTCTAAACCTCTGAATTAAGCCAGAAGTAGTTTTCTTAATTATATTTATGGTTTTTTTTGTTCATTTTGTGTGTACCTATATGGAAAAAAACAAGGAAATTTCCTCAGTTCAGGGCTGAATTTGGCAGAATTTTAGTAGCAGTAGTTATAGACAAACTCTTGTAACCTTTGTACTGTTTCCAAGGTCTGTTAGTATGTTTTAGGGTTATTGAAAACTTCTACTGGAAGTACAGTTTATAAGTGTTTCTAGGAGCAGAAATCACCTTGACTTCAAAATTTAAACTTGGATATATTAAGTACTCCTAATCCTGCTCACTAAGGATTTTGCATTCCTGTTAATAGAATGTTAAGAAACCAAATGTGCCTGACACAAAAGTAATTGCAAATGTGTCCATTGGGGAAATGCACATGTTTGATAGGATTTAAAATTTATTTTTAAACTTGGGAAATGCTGCCTGGTATTCCCAGAATTTCATTCTGTCTCTTACAGCTTTGTAGTTTAGATTACATTCATTAATAAAGATAACATTTAATTTCATTGTAGAAGTGAAATTGAACCTTGACTTGAACTGGCTTTAAAACACATTGTTCTAGATTATTGATAATTTGACTAAAATATGTGCCAAATGGCTTTTAGAAAGAAATTGGCAGTGAGTGCATGGAATACTAAAGTGACTGGGATGCTCGGGTCTTGAAAAGTGCAGAATGCTTAGATGTGAGCTGCCAGTGCATTTGGCAAATGTCTGCAGTTCAGGACTCTTGATCTGCAGATGTGATCTCACAGCATTCTGCATCTTTTGTAAAAATAAACAACATCAAAGACTGTGCAGAGCTAGAAATAGTTTTAAAATAAGGGTATACCTTGTATAGGGCAATTCTGACCTTTGTTTTAGATGTGATTTTTTTTTTTTTAAATATCGCTGAATTAGCCGCTATAGCTTAAGATTTTGTGGTATTTTTTATGCCAAAGGTAGTATTTGAAACAGCAGCTAAACTTCTGAAGAGACTTGCTCGAGTGTGTATAGTTTCTCTCCTACACTGGTTGGAATCACAGAGCCTGGTGGAGAAGGCACCATGTGGGAGTGGAAAATGGATGCCATGCTGGAACTGAAGCTTCCATACGTGGAATAATCATTAATGGCTGTGGTGACAGTGGTTCCTAGGGTGTTGCAGTCTTCAGTTGTCGACATACTCCACAAGAATAAATAATTCGAGGAATGCTCGTATGGCATTTGATCTGCTTCTTCTATCGAGCCCTTAGTAAAAGACTAGTAAAGGAAGCAGATGCTTACAGGGTTAAGAAATGCATTGGAAAATACTTACCATATAGCCTTTTCTATGAAAAGTGGGGTTTTTTTAAGAACAGTCCAATAGTTGTTGAAAAATAAATGGAAAACAGCACAGATGGCCGTTAAAACTGTGCAGCTGTAAAAGCTAAGTCAAGCTTTTAATTTCCCTTAGCCCTTTTCCTACTGTGAAAAACAAAAGAGAAAGCTTAAGTATTTTAGGTGTAATTTTATTTTGATAGGCCTCACTACTGGAAAGTTTAAGCTTAAAGACATGTTTTAAATTAGCTTCATTTTATGAAATGCTGCACGGCAAAGCTTTTTTCCAAAGTATGTCAAATCTTCATACTATATTGTGGCTTCTGTTGCTGTTTTCTTAGGCTGAAGTTTTTCTGGGTCTGTTGTGTATTTAGTCTAAACGAGGACCATTGGTGAGGGGGATTCTTGGAAGTTGTTTCAGCCTCAGGTTACTGTGACTGAGATAATGCAGGTAGTTGCTGTGAAGAAGCATCTGGAGTGAAAATGTTATCTCTTGCTGCTGTAATAACTTTTTTCAAGTTTCATAATTTCATGAATCTCATTAGTATATGGGGAAAACAATGAAAAATGCATTAGTCATTTAATACTGTGTAATATTAGTGTTAATGGAACAACTAGTGATATGTCAGCAGCTTTGACCTGGTAAAACATGGGCTTTGATGAAATTATATTACATAGAACTTTTATATTATATGTAAGGTTTTAAGTTGTTTACTGTCTGCTGTTGGTCTGAAAACAAACCTAGTATTACCTTGCAGTTAAGTATTTTAATATCTCAGTCCTCTTTGTTCTTTAGACCTTGAAGCTGAACTCAATTTTTGGTGTGAAAAGCTCCCTATCTGAGGGTGACATGAGGCTCGTAGGGCTTGTTTAATGCTTAGGAAACCTGAAGGCCCTCTTGGTTTGTTTACAACACTAATTATTTAGGTTGGTTTTCCTTGAGTAGTTACATTCTTTTGAGATCTACGGTATGTGGGCAATTTGGCTTAAGTACTTTGAGCTGTGTTGACCTCGGGCAAAGAGGGATCGATGCCGGTGGCGTTTCTGGTAGAGGAGCCGTGTGCTCAGAGGTGCTGCTGTGGCATGAGCTGAGCAGGGAGCAGCGTGGGCTGCGATTCTGGTCACTGCCTTGTTTCAGTAAGAGAGAACACGCTGCTGGAGTGTGCCTGGAGCTGCCGGGAAGTTCGAGTGCATTGTTATGCTTTGGGCGCCGTGGCTTTCCTGGGACACACTCGGTGTGACCATGAGAGCACCACGGGTCTGGAGTGGGCATTGAAGTGTGCTGTGTTCTGGTCTCTGACAGCCCTTCTGACCCCCAGGAACCACAGCAGTGACTTTGTAGTGCCTGCTTCTCGTCTGCTAGGCCTGAACACAGCAAAGTGTGTTTGGTTCTGTGACTTTGATGTTATTTTAATGTATTTTCTTTGAATATAATTTAAATAATATAAGGATTTTTTTTGTTTTACTGTTAAAGCGTAGCTTAGAAGATAAGAATAAACCTTCTTCACTCAGGCTTCCACACTGTCATCTTCTGATGACTGACACTTCCCTGACATATCATTTGTTTGTCTGGGCCAGTTGTAAAAATATATTTAGTTTTTGCTTGTGCTCTGAACTTATACAACTGACTGGATGCAAGCCACCTTAAGACCGAAGCCAAGCTGCCTTGCCATCAGGCCTGTGCTAATATCAGCTGAATCTCAGCCGTGTCTGATATGTCCAAATGCCTTGTGGATTACGCTGACTTTTGTTGTCTCTTCAGGGTACAGGTAAAGAAAAGGTGAACTTAGCACTGTTTGTGACTTCCTGTGTGTGTGTCATAGGTCACACATGCTTAAACTCAGGAAAACAAAGCTCATCTGTCATCCAAAGCTTTTTTTTCTCTCTTCAAATATTCCCTCCTAGTTAATTTTTCTTTCCTATAACTGTTGGACAGTACAATTGTTGTTTTAGAACAACCTAGCTTCCTCCAAACTTCTGTTAAAAATGCTTACTTGTAATATTAGGAACTTTTCAACTCTGTAGTCTGTTTTATACAACAGTGATAGCAGCTCCTTGAATTTACTTACGTATACACTTAAAACAAGCTCTGCAATGCTGCTGCATACTTACTAAATAGGCTACAAATAACCCAGTAAATGTTTGAACAATCAATTCTTGGGTAAATATTATGTAATAAATCCTCTTAAAACATCAGGATTATTGTCAGAATGTAAATACAAAGCATGGCTGTAATCTGAATACTCTGCAACAGAAACTCTGTAACAGAACTCTTTTGTTATAATGCCTGAAAACATGCATTAATGTAAATTTGCCTCTTCCATTAGCTACATATGCAATAAGATAGTTACCGTTTTTCTACAGATTTTTTTTTTATAACTGTTTCTAAATTACTCCTTTTCACAGGCCTTTTCTTGATATGGTCTATAATGCACTGGACTGTCCTGAAGATGACTACTATGCCCTCTTTGTGCTCTGTCTTTTATATGCAATGTCACACAACAAAGGTTAGTGCTGTTATGTAGTTAACTGCAAGGCCAGGGGTGGAAGAAACTGTAAACCTCAATAGAGTCATCTTCTGGTTTATGTGGGGTTGTTTATTGCTGTTCTTTAGAACAGGACAAGGAGATCCCCAGCAATCCGTAACTGTGTATTGTTCTAAGAGGTCTCACAGCAAACCAGTCTTTTCTGAGAAATAGCTTCAACGTTTTAGAGGAATGTGTTAAAGAAAGATGGGATTTGTTTCTGTGTATAACAAGTCAGTGAAAATTTTGTGTTGGGGAGGATAGTAAATGGGGCTACTACAAAATAAAATTCTAATTTCTTTTGACAGATACGTAAGCAGATTACTTAACTACCAAAGCAGAATTTAAGATCAGACTTTGATTTTTCTCCCCTTCAGCCATTATGCTCTCCAGGTGTATGGCTTGGCTTTGATTTGATTTAGATGCAAACAAATAATCTGAGAATTTCAGAAGCAGTAAAATAGTTTGCTTTTCATCAACCACTTTGAGATTTGAGTGTCTTCACCCAGTAGGCCCCATTTAAGGCTGAGAATTTTCAGGGATTCATCAATGTGTTTGGTCTTTGTTGTTCCTCCTTCTCCTTGTAATACAAAGTCAAGAGCTAGCTTGCCTGGTTTCCTATTGCTAATTGTTCTCTTCTGAGAAAACTGCATGATCTATTAAATGCTTGCCTCAGAGCACACTCCTGTTTTCTAATTTGCTTTTTTTTTCCTTCACCCTCATGAAAGGACTTGACTCAGTCAAGCTGGAGAGAATTCAACTTCCAGCTCAACATGCTGAAGAGAGAAATTCATATAATCATGTCCTTGCGGAGAGGCTCATCAGGATAATGAATTATGCTGCACAACCAGGTACTGCTTTTCCAGGGTTTGTTTTTCCTTCCAAGCTGAAATTTTTGAAGATGGAGAAAAGCTACTTAGCCCCTTGTCTTTGAGGGGGAGGTGGCTGTTCAGCATGCTCTTTGATGAGCAGTATGTAGATGTGATTTGTAAAAGACAACTATTGGCTTTTCCTTGGTTGGTGAGGAACCAGAAGCTCTGGATTTGTGCTGAGTAGTTGTTTTTATACTCAGACCTATACGAGGATCTGTTGTCTTAATTCCTACTTTCTGCACTTTTGAATGAACAAAAATTGAGATTTTTGAGTGTTTTCACCTTAATGGATTTCATCCTGAAGATATGATCTGTCACAGCTTTGCTTGTAGAAATAATTCCAGTGGAGAAATTTTCTCATAATTTTTTTTTTTAGCTCAGATTGTATTTTCAGTTCTGAACTGTTTTGCAGAAAATGAGGGGTTTTTTTCTTCTTCTATTTTTTTTTTGTTAAATGAGGGTTACACTGTTCCATGACCTGTTCCATAAAAATACAATTTTTGTTCACCTCACACCTCTCCTTGCACTTCCTGCCATAAAACTTTAAATGGGTAACACTGGTTTTCCCCAGAAACTGACACACTGTCAAATTTTTGATTGTCTGTAGAATAAAAATCTGTTTGTTTAACTTGCAAAACTGATCTATAGCATATTAACTTGTGCTGATGCGTCAGAGATAAAAAATACATTTATATATGAAGAGTTTGTACCTACAGCAGCAGGATAGTGCAAATGAGGACATGCATTTATTTAAGTAAAGGCATGTGTGGGGAGGGAAGCGCTGGGGAAGGGTGGAAATGGAAGTTTTTATTGAACTTGCTACATGCTGTGTAGAACATCTCATTTTCTCTCTTCAAGGAAAAGCTGTGCCCTATTAGTGTGCTATATACAAAGCTTCCTTTCACCTTGTAACTTTGTCCACCCCAAATGTCTGGGATCCTTTTGTAATTTCAGTATAATTCAGCCTGTGCTGCAGATTGATAAAGGCATCAAAACCCAATGTTTGGGCTTCTTTTTCAATAGTATTGATCTTTGCCTTCTTATTGAATGGTTCTGCTTGAAGTTTTCTTCTCCTTTAAATTACTCTTCCAGTTCTTTTTCTTTATAGCCATCAGCATTTTAAGGCAGCATCAGCACTCATCCCTGTCAGATGGGGGGTGTGACAGAGGAGCAAAGTTTGACAGTTGCAGGAAGAGTAGAAACATTTAAGAACATGAGATGATGAGATGAGCTATAGCTAAACTGCTGCTATTTTGTATATTGAAATTTTCTTTTCCTAGATGGAAAAATTCGTTTGGCAACTTTAGAACTTGGCTGCCTATTGCTGAAGCAGCTTGTGTTTTCTAAAAATGGCAGGATCATAAAAAGTGTTCACCTTGATTGTCTTGAGGTGAGTACTTTCTTTCAAATTGCCAAATTACTGCTGTCTGAGTCTTGTAATATAGTTGAATAAATTTGTTTCATTTCTGGTTGCAATAAACCTTAGCATGAAATTTGAGCTTCTAGAGCATCTTTGCATTGGTAGCTCTGTTCTGTGGACATAATAACCTATGTTCTGTTCTCAGCTCTGCTATTTTACTTGTAGTTTCTCAGGCAGGTTTTTGTTTCATTGTTTCTCTGAAATTGGTATGTCATCCATGTCAGTAATGTAGAGAAAAGTGCTTTTGAAACTAATAAGCTCACATCAGCTGTGTTTTTGTAGGTGCATGAACTGTATTCAGTCAAATTCTGGGAATAAGGCCATGAATCAGGATATTATTAGACAGTCTCTTCTGTATGAGTTTTTGGGTGGGTTTTTTAATGTGACTAATAAGTAAGTGTTGTATGTATTTCCCAAAACGCATTTTCTCTTTCCTAGGGTGCAAGGGAGGAAAGTGTTCATCTCCTTCGTCGTTTCTATAAGGTATGCTTGCAAAATGCTGTAAGAAAAAAGTCCTTTACATAATGGGGAATGTCTGCAGCCCAGTCTTTACATAGTGCCCAAAGCAGCACCTTTTTTAAGATGGGAGCTCCAAATTTGGGAGAGAAGGAAGTTTTTTGTTGGAGAATTCCTCTCCTTTCTGCCATTCCCATACCACTCTGGCATATGTCACAAAGGCCTGTTGAAAGACTCACAGGGCTTGTACTGGGGATCAGGTTTATCATTGGCACTAATGAGAAATGTATTTGGTTTAGACGTTACTTTTTGTTTGTGTCATATCTGAAATGATGATCTAAAGTTTTACTTTATCTTTTTTTCTTATTGAAAACCTTTGCAGCTTTTTACTTTTGTGTGTGTGTGTTGTAAACAATGAAAGAAACTAATTTTTTTAGCCCTAGGCATCAACTTCTATATAAGGAGCAGTAAATCTGTGACAGATTTCAAGTGTCTGAAATATCTTCCTGTTTTTCTTAGAATTCTCTTGAAGGATGTTTGCTCAATGTGGCTTACAAAAAATAAGTAACTTGTGGTGGGTTGACCCTGGCTGGCTGCTGGAGGTCCACTCAGCTGCTCTCTCACTGCCCTTCCTCAACAGCGTGGAGGGAGAATAGAATATCTCGTCAAGATAAAGGTCAGGGAGGTCACTTGCCAATTACAGTTAAGGGCAAAACAGACTCAATTTCACAGAAATGAATTTATTGTCAAGAAAAGTAAATTTAGATAGTGAGAAACAAAGACAAGTTTAAAACACTGCCGTCCCCCACATCTCCCTTTTCCCAGGCACAGCTTCATTCCTGGCTCTTCAACCTTCTCCCCTTCTGAGTGGTGCAGGGATATTGTGAAGTAGGGATTTGGTGTCAGTCCACAACAGCTTCTCTGTGTTGCTTCTCCCTCCTCACCTTTTCCCCTGCCCCGATGTGGGTCCCCTCCTCCATGGGCTGCAGTCCTTCCAATTGCTTCAGTGTGGGTCCTGCAGACTGCAGCTCCTTCAGAGCACATCTGCCTGCTGCAGTGTGGGTACCTGTTCCACCGTGCTCCTCCAGGGGCTGCAGAGGAATCTCTCTCCCTTTCCCAAATGAGTTTTCCCAGAGGGGCCATCCCTGTTGCTGCAGGGCTCAGCAGTGCCCTGCAGCCCCGGCCTCCCCTCACAGACACACTGTACAGAACCAAAGCTAACAAAGCCCCAAACAGTGAGGGTTCATGAGATGTCCATGCTCTTTCTTTTGGAAGGGAGAAGAAATCTTTCTGGATATGTTTGAAGATGAATACCGGAGTATGACAGTAAGTGAGACCCCTTCTGCCCTGCCAAATCCCCAACCCCAGATACAGCACAGGAACAAGAAAAAGTACTGATAGCTGCTGAGGACACTGGGGTCTTTATGGCTGGGAGTAGGATAACAAAATGTGGGTGGTGGTTTTGTCTCTGAGAAGTTGTGTCTATACTTTAAATAAATCATTAATGTGAAATTTCACAGCTCTTCATTGGATAAACTTTCAGTACTTTCTAAAATTGAGTATACAAAAATTACTTTAGCCTACTAAATGGGACACTGAATTTTTTTTTTCCCTAAACAATATGAAAATCTTCCTATATCTATATGAAGCCCAGCAAATTCTCAGTTTTGAGAAAGTTCTTTTTGGAGAGAAAAAGTTATGAGAGACCTTCTTGTGATTGAAGTAATCACAAATTTAAGTCAAAGCTTAAAATCAAACCTGGCAGAATTTTGGTTTTAGTATTTGGGAAATATCTTCACTTCTGTAATCTTCTGGAGTTTTTCCTGTGTTTTATCAGTATGGAAACGTTGGCAGTGTGTCTGGGAACAGTGAGAGATTGCATGTAATAAATGAGATGGCATGTAAACACCTTAAGTAAGACATGGCATTAAAAATTCTCTGAATTTGAGAATATGCAACAAGTTATATTTGAAATTAAAGAGGCAAATGCTTATTGTTCTGTATAGTAACCAGTGTTAAAATATTTTTGTAGATGAAACCTATGAATGTAGAGTACTTGATGATGGATGCCTCGATCTTGCTACCGCCGACGGGCACACCCCTGACTGGTATTGATTTTGTGAAAAGGTTGCCTTGTGGAGATGTTGAAAGAACTCGAAGAGTGAGTAAGACTATTTTTCTTACATTTGTTCACGACAAAATGGTGCCAAAAGCTTTGAGCAATTCTAGGAATACAAATATTTTTCTTTGAAAACTGCTTGATTGGAAGCTTCATCCGTAAAATCGTAAAAGCTTGATGAAGACGGATCTGTGTAGAGTATAAAATAATTACCTGCCCCAGTGGAGAAACTTTTTGTCTGATTTCTTGTGTCTAGTCAATGCAACATGTTCTTGCATTGGGGTTTTAATTTTTCCAACCATGCAGGGAGCTACATATAAAGACATTTTGATGACACTCAATATATTGTCAGCTTCTTTCGTGATCTGCTACCTCAGTCTATCTCTCAATTATATTGCTATAGTAAGAATCTCCATGGTACCCTGACTGGCTTTGTATTGCTCGTGTTTCTAGACATGGCAAAATATTTAATTTTACTTGAGAGTCCATGTTGCCAAGGTAATTTGTGATAGAGATTTGAGAATGAGTAGAAAAACAGCAAAATATCTATTTTTGTGACTGACACAATCTGTGGAGGTGATACTGACCTGAACAACAACATCCTTATTTCCATTCTTGCTTAATCAGTTCTTGGCTCTTATCTGGCTGTGTCCTGGAAGCCTTGCAGTGTCAGTAAGTCTAAAGAGATATGTTACTGCACAAAATCATTATTTGGAAAGTACTGTTCTCTGAGTTTCTTTGCATTTATATAAATGTAGTATGTAACTGTATTCAAGTACTCTTGTAGAAAAAAACATATTTCCAGGAATCTTCTGAAAAGGTTTATTTTCGTTACTTATTATAAGCCACACAGCTTTTGTTATCACAGCAAGTTGTTTGATAGAATACAGTGAATTCTTTTGAAAAGTATTGTTCTTAGAAAGCAGAAATACTTCCTGGAATTCTCTCTGAGGCATTTAACAGAAGGTTACTTAGAAATGCACATTAGTGGGAAATGACTGTTCCAGGATTTTCATGTGCTAAATAAGGAATAGCTTAACTTCTGTTGGTGAAAATAAAAAAATCAATACAAATATTCCTGTAGATCCTTTGGGATGAACGGGTCTCTATCATCATCAGGAATTCCCAGAATGCTTCCTTGTAGGTCCTCCTTCCCTAGTCACATTGCACTCAAGTTTTGGTATCTCCTCCATTCCTGTGCTGCTTCCTTCCAGCCAGGCTGCCTCGCCCTAGCTGAATTGTCACAGCAAAATGCTGAGCTCAGGTGTATCCTGTGGCATTGCTGCTGCCACTTAACCTGCTGGGGTTCTGCTGATGGTTTCAAATGGAAGAAGATTTGATTCTGAGCGTGCTCTGACGTGACTCAAAAAAGCTCTCGAGTTTTATTTCACTAGCAAGTGAAGTTGTCCCTTACTTTGATTATATTGTGAGTTCTTAACTGTTAGGATTTTACTTCCTTGCTATAGAAAGTCCCTTTAAGTGGCAGCTCTTCTCCTCTTAGCAACTTTAGGAGGAGTTCTCAAAAATCTCACTGTGAGAAGTTTTTGAAGTACTAAGAATGCTTTTTCATGGCACTGTAATAAGATACTGGTAGGTTTCCCTGCAAATTGCTGTTTCTTTGCACATGGAACATGTACATAAATGAGGAAATATGCATCATCTAAATGAGGAAATCAGCATCATAATGCATAATTCTTTACTGTAGGTAGAAGTCCGTATTTGTTTAAAGTCAACAAAAAATACAAAAGTCAGCCAAAAAAATTCTAGGCCACGGAACTTTTCTGTTGTTTTGTTGAGATCTGAGAAAATGTGTTAGGCACGATGTATTGACATTGGTAACAAACTGAGGGCTGTCAGTGTTGTAGGAAACACAGCATGGTTCCCATTTCATCTGATGGTCTTGTTTATTTTATTTTTTTTGCAACGGCTAAAGTTCTAATTTTATTTTCTACCCCTGTACTTTGTCCTGCTCTAAATGTGATTACATGTTTGGAGATAAATGCCATTAGTTTTATAGGAAATGAATGTGACAAAAATTAATGCAGTCTAGGAGGAAGAGCTTTGAAGGGGAAGGTAAGTGAGAGCTGGGTAGTGGTAGCCTTCCAAATTAAAAAAAAAAAAAAAAACGAAACAAAACATTGTTGGGTTTAACTTTTGGGTTACCAAAAATGCCAAGACTTTCCTGTTCTTGATTGACACTGGCAAATTTTGAACCAAGTACTGTGAATTCTTCTTGAAGCACCTGGCAGGAAAACTGCTTTATAATTCCAGTATATATCATATAGTAGTTGTATAACTGCTATATAATTCCAGTAAATCCACAATACATTAGAATGCAGTCTGCCTAAATGGGAGAGACCATCTCCCATTCTAAAGTGACTGTTCTTATGAATTAAGTAGTATTATTATCATATTTTTGTTAGATACCCTTGACATCCTTTGCTCCGCATAATCATATTGCCCTGTTAGATTTCAGCAGCATACCAAAGCCATTGCTTTGAGGTCATTTCATGGAAGAGCCTGATACATGGCTTCCCTCTCCTCATCCCTGTTCTGCCAGAAGTTTCTGGAAGTGCTGCCAGTAGAGAGCTGGCCAAGCACTCACAGTTCTGCTTCATAGGAGCCACCGTTCTGTTGATTTTAAAAATAGAGGGGTGAAGGGTTTTCCTTTAAAGCACTTTAGATTTGTTTTTCCTGATACTTCCTGCAATCTGGGAGTTTCTGGGCACTGCAGCTGTTCATGATTTCAATGCTTTTACTGTAAGGCAGCAGTTAATTTACAGTATGCCACAGAATTACTGTGTAGGAAACTCTTAAAGAGCGGAACACCGGAAGTAATAAAAAATGATTTTTCATTTGCTATACTGAAAATGCAGTTCTTGTAGGGAAAGAGGATTATAAATGGTGCCTTTCAAAATCTGGCTAATAAAATGATTGTTCTTTGACACTTTGGGTCTTTGCATGCCATATGTCGTCAATCTGTAAATCAAAACTAGCATAGTCATTTCACAGAGCAGCTGTTGAAAGTTTCTTGGTACTGTTGCAGCTTTCAGAATGCTTTGCCCTGATGAAGACCTTCTGAGAATATAAATTAAGTGCTCCGAGAATGTTACATTATATGTGGCTAGTTTTGATGAGCACAGCAAATTAAAATGCAGAAATCCCCACTATTTCTCTCTTAATTTGTAGACATCTTAGCTAGACTTGGCCAGAAAAGTTATCACTGTTTTAAGTTCAAAATGTGAGAGTCTCTGAAGGTTGGTTGTGTAGGTGTCTGTAGCATAGAAGTATTGCAAATACAATCAGTCTTAAAATAATGATTAAAGAAAAAATTCCGAGATTGTTGATTTTGCTTAAACTGCTCCTGTAATAGTTTCCCTGTCAGTCACAATCTGTGTAAGTGTGCCAGTGAGACAAAAGTTCTGCTGCTTATACTTCATTGAAATAAATAGCATGTTTCAGCTTCTTTCATATGTCTTTTTTTAACTAAGTTGGAAATTACACTCTACTTTTCCAATTTAAAATGTATTAAAATCTTAATTTAAATTTTAAATGTATTAAGATGATGTACTCTAGGGCAGCAAACTTGGGGGTTGTAAAAGCCGGTATATGTTTGTAAGATTCTGTTAAATATGTAGTATTGGGTGTAAAAATATTTTAATATTATTTTCTCTAATTTCTCAAGGCAATCAGAGTTTTCTTTATGCTCCGTTCACTGTCACTGCACTTGCAAGGTGAGCTGGAAACTCAGCTACCGCTCACAAGGGAGGGAGATCTGATAAAGGCAGATGATGTTCTTGATTTGAGTAAGTAGCCCCTCAATTTCCTAAATAGTCTGACATGAAAAAATTACTGACTTTTTTTCCTGCTAAACTGCTCATTACTGCTATTCTTACTTAAACTGCCTGAATTGAAGTAGTAGAGTGTTGAAGTTTTACTGTGTGTTGTAGCATAAAAATGTATTTTCCAGTTTGTCTTCCATTGCCCAGAGAAGAGAGACAGGAGAATATCAGCGTTCAGGCATAAAGCACGTGGGATCCACATCATTGCCCAGCTGCCATACCTTGGGAGGAGACTGCAGTGGGCAAAACGTGACCCAAAAAGTTACATTTGTGTGCCTTCTTTTAATTTTATCACTTTGGACATATTGTTGATGTAATAAGTTTTCCTCAATCTCTATTAGTACAAGCCTTTAAAAATTCTTCTGAACAATAAGATGCCTTCAGTGTTTATGCTTGTTTGTATACAGATAGTCAAGAGGGGAGTAGAGGTTAACATGATCCAGTAATGGTTTCAGCTACTGTTTTGATTGAGAAAAATCCTGCGAAACTGTATGAAAAAAGGCTTCTTTTTTCCTTTTGCCTGAATGCAATGATGGTGTTTTATGTGATCTTGATAAGAGAGATTAAAGTTTCTTGTAAAGAAGCATTTTTAATATTTTGATGCCCATATGTTGATTGCAAACCTTTAGGTGTAGTTGCAAGGTTGTCACCAGTATTTATGGATGTATGTATGGACAGTCAGGTAATTCCACAGAGGGTTCATTCCATATTGCTGGATATGCTGACACCAGAATTATAGCTACTGGTACTTTTCAGCAGCTTTCTTCTGTAAATAGTTTTGAAGCAGTTGTGATAACTGTCTGCCTTACACTGCCTGTGAGGCTCTGGGTTTGGTTTTGGTCTTATTTAGCAGCTCAGTGTGGGGTCATTGGTAGCTCTACCTAACAGCCTCAGTGCTTGGTTTCAGGTGGTAACAGGATTCTGTTAGTGGCAGTGTTTTAAATACCATGGCCAAGAGGTAAATGAGGATACATTTAAAGCTGTTATTTCTTTGCTGAAACAGTAAAGTAACATTATAGTTAAGTTTCTTTGCTCGCTCTGTCTCTGCCAAGTATACAGGTTTAAAAAGGCCATCACAGTCAACATTTTTTTTTTAAAAGATTGAGGAAAGCTTATAATGGAATAATTGAGGTTGGAAGGAACCTCAGTAGATCATCTAGTTTGACCCCCTTGCCCAGAACAGGGTCAGCTAGAAAAAAGGTGCCCAGGACAACTTGTCATATTTGCAGCAAAGACAGCAAATCAAAACGTGCTGCAGCTGTCTGGCCAGGGACATATCCTCTAGTTTCAGCTAGATGTACTTCATGGGGATGAGGTGGATTCACGATTGGTTGCTTTCTTAGTAAAGCAAAATATCATCCCAGATGGGCTGCCTGCTGTTGGGAAGAGTCCTTCCTATGGAGTGGGAGGTGGTGCATTCACTATCTCCAGCCTAATGCTTCTCTTGGGCTGCCAGCTGTGCATACAAAGGGCTAAAAGTTTTCTGTAAGAGCTTTTAATGTCTGCAGATGATTTCTGGAACTGTGATGACTGTAAATTATAAAATCATTAAAGATCAAGCCCTGAGGCAGATCAGGTGCATTTAGACCATCTCAAGTAGCTGTTATATTCATAAAGATTTCTTACAATGCAGTCTGTTCAGGCAAATATTTTCATAAGCACAAGCAACTGTTTTCACATAATTTACATCTTCAGCACTACAGGGAGCTGAGGTCTATGAACTCTCTTTTCTTGGCTGTATTTCCTAAAACTTATATTTTTCTTGAAGAAAGTCCAGGGAAATCTTGGATCCATGTCACGGAGGTGTAGTATCCAAACTGGTTACAAGCTTCATTTTGCATGAGGAGTAATTAGCCATTGCTGTTAATGTCAAAAAGGACACTACAGTTCTTTGCAGCAGTGTCACACCAGGAAGCCATTCAGCCTGTGGTTCACTGTAATCCCCAGACCAAATTTGAATAGCACTGAAGTTTACTGGGTTTGATATTTTCATCTGGATGTGGTTGGGTATCTCTAGCTGTTTCATAGCATAGCTGTAAGTATTCTTAGATCAGTTCACTGAAAATGTGTTTAACCACACTTTCTCTTCTGTTTTTGTCATCAAGGATGACAGTTGATGACTCTTCAGCTGTGAACTAGAAACAGTCATGTAAATGGACTATATTCAGCTGTATAGACTCAAAGGATTCCTGTAACAGTTGCCTAGTAAATGAGTAACTTTCCTTTCTGCTCTTTGAAAGACTTTTACAGTAATGCTTTGCCTCCAAGGTGTTGTCAGGTCTAAAATAAAACCTTTCTGTTCTGGAAAGCAACTTCTGCCCTTTGAGTTCTTGAAGTAGTGCATTTTTGCAGCTGGCTGGTTGAATTTGTATAGCAAGTATTTTAACCTGCTTGCTGTTGCACTAAAACTTTGTAAATACTGGTCAAAAACTAGTATTTGAGAACTCCACAGCTCTATTTCATGTTGTGGCCTGTTTGTTGGATCTCCCAATAGATTCAAAATTCATCAGCCTGACATTTCGTATTTTTGGAAGGGTCCTAATCCAATCACTTCATGTCTTGAGAAGAATAGGACTGCTCCAGGAATTCAAGTCAACTGAAATAAATATGTTAATGGGCTAATTTGGCTAAACAATAAGAGGCAATAAATAAAGCATACCAGAGTAAGACATATCCAGTTCTTCCTGGTGTCTCAGCTCCTTCTGTAAACAGGAATAAATCTTCCACAGGTTCTCATAGTAATATTTGGCAATCCTATATGGATTTCCTGAGCCTTCTAGGGCTATGAGGAAGGTAATAGCAATCAATCCTAATGTTAACTGAAGCATGTCCTGTATGTATTGCATTTATTGATTAAACTTGTTCTCTCAAATTTCAAAAGCTCACAGTAGATTCACACTGGTTAGCATTAATTATCCTCTTAATTGTGTTAGGGTTCCATATTTCATGCCTTTCTTTCCTACCACCCAATCAATTTTGAATGGATCCTGCTGGGAAAGGGTAGTTGGTAGATTCATAGAAATGTTAGTTGGAAAACACGTCTCACTTGTGTTGCAGGGGGTTTTATGGGGGGAAGAGGAAGTTGGTTTGGTTTTTGAAACTTGAAAACCTTTGGTGATACAAATTCCATGACATCTCTGGGTAATCTGCTGCACAAAAGAATTTCTCCCACCTCCTGACCATAATTTATGGCTGTTCTGTGGTTGTATGACCTGTCATTGTGAAGAAATGTACACTTCCACTTGTAGCTTCTCCTGCAAATGTTTCTAATAAGAAATATGGTGTTAAATGCTTGTTTAGATGTTTGGCTGTGTAAATAAGTTCTACTGTTTCGTATAGCCTTCAGAATACTTTACTTGCTGTAAGTTGTAGTAGATGAGAGAGGAAAAAGACCTGTGTGCATCAAGTATTGAATGAAAGTATCAATTTGAAGCAAAGGAAAAAGCAACTCTTGCTAGAGTTAGCAAAGGTCTGCTAGGAGCTGGCACTGCCAGTTTAAGGGCTGCTTGGTAGATTTCAGCTGGTGTAAAGAGGGTGATTTAGTCCCTTTTCGTGAATGATGGGTTTGAACTGGAATGGTGCAGTGAGGAAATGCTGGAGGATATATTTTGGGGCTTGTTGGAGGAGCTCTGGAGTAAGAGAGGGTATGTTTGTTCAATATAAGTGAGTAAAATATATTGATAAAAGAAAAAATGTCACCTCATTTAACAAGCATTGTCAAAATGCTGCTACAGTTTACCTGGGGAGTCCAAGTAATCTTGAAGTTGAAGGGTGTCCTAGAGTCATCATCGTCAGGTTTCAGACCTGTACAAAAGTACCTTGTGTCAGGAGATGAAGTTTATAACAGGGTAGAAGAATGGCAGTGTGTAGGGTCTGTCTGTAGTTGTTAAAAAGACTTTTTGAGACTTCTGCTTAGTAAGAGAAATCAGCGCTGTTGCAGTTTCACCCCTGAGATGAAAGGACCTTTTATTCTGAAAGGTAATGAAGGTGGTAAGAGAAAGCAAGGTGCATATAGTACCCATCTTATATTTAACTTGTAAGATGTCTGAACCACTGTTGTTAAAATCTTTCTTGCCTTTTCTATGTGACTATGACAGAGAAGTTAAAATATCTGTTAAAAATGTGAACAAAAGCTTTACCGTGTGTTGTCAAGGTTATTACATTTTTATATATTAACATTTATGTATAAAATACCCACACTCAGAATTCTCAACATCAGTGTTATGTAACCTTTTTCCTTCTTTCCTTCCCTCCTTTAGATAACAGTGATCTGATTGCTTGTACAGTCATAACAAAGGATGGGGGTCAAGTTCAAAGATTCCTCGCTGTGGATATTTACCAGATGAGTTTGGTTGAACCGGATATTGCCAGACTTGGATGGGGAGTAGTAAAGTTTGCAGGCCTTCTGCAGGTAAGGGAAGTTGTAGTCTGGGTAGCCAGCTTTTCTGAGCTGAAAATCTACATCTTATGTTGGATAAATAGTAATATCAATATTTGCTTAAATATTTAAGCTATGTACCGTGCTTACTTGATTCTTGGGTCACTAGTCTTTTTTCTGCTTCCTGCCTTTTAAAACATTTCTGGTTTTCTGAAGAAGTTTACATAGGTAACCAGAGGCACAATTGCAGATGGGGTGACTTCCCTAACATATGCTGGGCTGTGCTCATTTGAACGCTGAAGTCACATCCAGTTAGGATTGTGTTCCGAGCACTTTGCTCAAGTAGCACATTAATGAATTCACCTAGAGTTCTGATCTTCCTACACAAGTAGGGAAGGTTACAGGTTGTAATTTCAAAATGATCTGTGCTTATCTCAGGAAGTTTCTCTCATTTGTCTCTTTCATGCCTTGACCATCGCTGTTTGTGTTTCCTGAAAATTTGATATGCTCAAATAATTTAACTCAATCTTTATGAATACTGATTTCTGAAGAAGTAAATCCGAGTTGTACAACTTGCAGAGTCTGTTTTGGTTTTATTTTGTTGGGTTTTTTAACTTGGAAACTGTCTTTGTAAGAGCTTTAATGGAACATTCGTAGTGTTTTCTTTCAATGTTAATATTTAATGTGTAGTTTAGAAAAGCTTACTTTTTCTTTTAAGTGTTCGCCTTCTGTTTCTCTTTAGGATATGCAGGTGACCGGAGTAGAGGACGACAGCAGAGCTCTGAACATCATAATTCACAAGCCTGCCTCAAGTCCTCATTCGAAGCCCTTCCCGATCCTCCAAGCCACGTTTATTTTTGCGGATCACATTCGCTGCATCATCGCCAAGCAGCGCCTGGCCAAAGGCCGCATCCAGGCTCGGCGCATGAAAATGCAGAGAATAGCAGGTGCATGGTGCTTCTGAAATGATTCTGGGGGACAAGACTTGTCTGGCATTTCGAGTCGCTCTGTGATGTAAGGGTGAGGCACAATAAGGAATGGTGGGTCGCAGAAAGCTCTAAACCAGGGCTGAGTTTCCAAGGAATAGGTTTGGTTTCATATTTAACTTTGAGTTTACAAAGTGGATATGTCACACTTTTATGGCTTGCTTTGTGTAAAAAAAAATTAAAGCAAGTTTGAGGCTAGTACAGATCTACTTGATATTAAAAATTTTAGGTTGAATGTAATGTGAAGGCTTTTTTTTTTCCAGTTTGAAGCAGATTGTCTCTTTAAATGGCTTTCTGCAGTGTTCAGTTGTAACTAATTAATTACTTTATTTGTGCAGGGAAAATCCAAAGGGTTTTTTTATTGTTAATAACTCTTATGTTTTTATAGTGCAAGAGTCTTCCTGTAATCCTGGGGTTTTTTTCCCCTCTGCTGTATTTTGAGGTTTCCTTAGTGTGAATGTGGTGTGGACAGCAATGTAGAAAAGCTTGCTGGAAGCATTGTCTCTCTTGTTTGTCAGTGCATTCGTAACCATAATTAAGAGGCAAATGAAGGCAAGTTATGTTAAAATCTGGTTTAGTCTTAAGATCCTGAGCAAACTATCAATTTTCTTGTCACCTCCTCTTCCTTTTATGTATTTGAGTAACAAAAACTATCAATTGTGATTAAACATAGCTCTCCTGGATCTTCCTGTTCAGCCTTCAACTGAAGTTATGGGTTTTGGACACAGCTCTGGAGCTGCAGCCCAACACCTCCCATTTAGATTCTATGACCAGTCCCGGCGTGGGAGCAGTGACCCGACAGTGCAGCGCTCGGTCTTTGCATCTGTTGACAAAGTCCCAGGTAAGACCAGCATTCATTAACAAGCAGCTTTTGTGTTGTGATTTCTATCTGCAGAAATTATACTGTAATTTGTACAAGCAATGAAAAGTTTATTGTGATGTGTTCCTGAACACGCAACTCCAGGATGAGGCGTAGGGAAAAATTTACTGCCAAGAGAAGCAAGTAATACCTGGGTGTGTATTCCTGGGTATGTGGTGAGCAAGACTTCCATGGCCGTTTTCCCTGATGTCTTAATACTTTGCCTTCCTTACAAATCGAGTTAGTTTAAATCATGTTTTGCATACTCAGTATTTATGCAACACATCTGTCAGTTGTGCATATTTCCTCCCTTAATTTGGTTATGAATGTTTTCATGCTGGATTATGAAAACAGCCGGGATGCTGTGCACTGCCTCGTTTCCCTCAGTGAGCAAGACAGAAAAGGGCCACAGCTACTCCTGAAACATTAGTTTGGAACTGGGATTAAAGGAATGATTCTAAATCAATGAGCTCTTGCTTTTTTGTCTCGTTATTGTCTGTTTCTCAAATTGACTTCTTTGCAGAAATTCTTTTCCAAATGGTGAAATTCTTCCTTTTGGGTTGAGTCATTTTACAGGGGAATCTCGTACTGCTTGAAAGTACTTAACTGTGCTGTATTACACAAAACATCTCATTACCACTTGCTGCCAGTCATTTCACAGAACTCAGCATTTCTCTTTAAATGTGGTTCAGAATTCACATGCACAACTGAGAACGCAGGTGTTCTACTGCTTTCAGACTAAATTGGAGCTTGGTTTGCCTGGGTCCTGACTGGGCAATAGATATTATAAACTATAGATACTGCCTGTCACGTGTTTCAAAGACAAGTGTGTGTTGTGTGATGGGAGTGTATTTCCTTGTGTGACATGACTTCCATGGAAAGGTGTGGTTGGAAAGATGCCACTATTACTGTTTCTGCTTTCTCTGAGGAGAATGCACTTGGGTTCCTAGCAAGTGACTTCATTTACTAATTTGGAGGGGTTTATTTGGGATGATGCAATGCAGTAGTTTGTTCAAGCAACCACATACTTTATTTGAATTCCAGGAAATGTAGACTTCCACTTGCGGATCCAGAGGGAAAAGTATTTTGAAATATTTATTTGATACAAAGTATGAGAAATGAGGCACAGAAGTTGAAGTATTTCAAGTGCAGCATCTTTGAAATGCATTTTATGACAGGTAGTAATATAATAAAAGTGAATTAATATCCTGTTTTACCTTTGATTACAAAGCAAGTATCAAATGTGGGTTTGTTCCCTTACCTTTGCTAAGAAATGAATGAGGTTTCATCATTCCTAGTGATTTTCATAGGAATCTGTTTGTGCTTATCCCTTAATCAGGCTTGCAGGGATTTTTACTTCGAGAGAAGAATTTTGTGGCTTTCAAAAAATTATTGACCAAGTTACAGTTAAATTATTGGCTTCATGTATTCATTTCTTACTGCTACGGCTCCAGCTGGTGTTTGAGTTCTGCCAAGCTCACACAGTCAGTTAATTTGGTTGTACTTTTAAGAAACAAATTATGCTTTCCCTTGGTGATGATGTTGTTTATAGATTTAAAGGAGAGCTATGTTTTTAACAATATGCTGAGAATATTAATTATTACTTTTAGTAGGACTGTGTTGGCTGTCAGTGCTGTACATCCAGTGTGGTTTTTAAGAAATTAACAACCATATAAATGTTTTCATCCCTCCTGCAAATTTCAGTCCATGAAGAATTTTAATACAGCTATTGAATCAGCTCCCTAATCCCTCTTGTCGATGAATTCAGAGTTTTCAAGAACACTCTTTGCTGTTGTCTGGTTCAGTTTCTCTCATAGTGCCTACATAAAGCTCTGCATGTATCACTAGAGAGCCTGCAGTTACCTTCTGTGTTCCCTTATTGTTGTCAAACTGGGCTTCATTTTCCTTTATTGTTTCACAGTCCAAAGTTAAAATCTGTTTTGAAAGTGCCTCTGGGTGATTGGGGGGGAAGAGGGTGAGGACTGTTACAGCTTAAAACTGGATTTTGTACAAGACACGTGAAGGGTGATGAGAATGTGACAGATGATGCTTCAGAACGTCCCCATGAACACCATGAAAAGTTCAGGTTATCCAGGAGATGCTGTAATCATCTCCTGCTGGACTGGGCAGTGCTCAGCAGAGAACAATGTAAGCAAAATCCTTCACTCGATCAATTTTATCATCACGAAGTCATGGCTATGAATATACTGCAAGGTCTATTTTAAGTTGCTGGCCTTTGCTAGAATGTTGGAGCATTTTAGGGATAGTGTTGCTGGCTGGACTTTTCACCGTGTCATGTATTAGCTATGTATGAATTTACTGTACTTCTGAAGCACTATTTATGTACATAAGAATTACTCTGTTTCCAAAGAAACCAGCAGATTTGGTAGGGGCCCTGTGAACATAGGTCGTCTATTGAAAGTAAATAAATAATGACTTCCTCTTCAAGCAAACTCAAGAATTAGTTTCAAGTATCAGGTCTATTCTGAGATTTATGTGCCCAATGTGTCTTAAGGGAAATGTTAACGATTTCCAGCAAAAGGTACATCTAAATATTTTAACAAGTGTGGTTGCTTACCTACTGAGTAAATATATTTTGAAAAGCGAAAGGAATCAATAGATTCCTCTAACTATTTTATCCATTTTTAATATCTTAGTAGATTAGGACGACAATAAGGTTTTGAGGGGAAAAAAGTAGGAAAAAATCTTCTTGTTAACATTAGCATGGCAAGCAAGTTATAACTATCTTCATTTTAAGGTCTGAAGGAAAAAAGTCATTCACAGCTTTGGAACCCTTTGTGTAGTATGAACTACATATTTCTGTCATCATCAGATGAACCTTCTAAGTGTTATTTTATTTCCTGTAGCTATGATTAATTCTGCTCACCTTCCATTTTGCAAGTATTTCCTGAAGGAGTTTCCCCATTAGAATATTTTCTCTTGGTCAGTAGTTTTCCGAGTACATTATTTTGAATGATTGAGGCTTACCTTTCCCTCCTATCTAAATTAGCTTCCTGTAGCACATTTAAAATCCTTCCTTTGCAGTTGTTTTGGGAAAGAAAATATGTTGAGGTCATTTTGAAGCAAATGCTCCCATGTAAGGACATGAATCCATGAGTGCTGTTCTGCAGAAGCTTTGGGCTGGCAATCCTGCTATATCAGGCCAGCTTTCCCTAGGACAGTTGTGGGAGACCTTGTTTACTGTTTTCTACCATTTTGGTGAGGATGGATCACCTTCTCCCTTCAATTGCAAACCTTTTGTGGATACAGAATGCTTTAGATGGATACAGCTTTTACCAGCACTGTAAGAGAAACTAAATATCTTGATGTAAGCACTTGTATACCAGTGGCTTTAGGAACTGTTCTGAATTTCCTTCACTTTAACAGCTGACTTTGCCTCACTTCTGTGGTCACAATTCCACTGGTTGTTCCTCATTTCCCCATCCTAACTGGTATTTCAAACTGAAGTTTGTATGAAAAACCTAATGTACATTTTCTGTGATTAAAAACTGTAGCACTCAAGGTCAGTGATACACATAGAAGTCTTTCACATTGAGATAGTTCAGTTTGTGGCTGACTTTTTGCAGACTGTCAGACGTCACTGTGTGTAACCTCAGTTTAACTTTCCTAAATGATTGCAGAAGATCGATCAGTTTGGTTTGTGAAATAAAATACATGGATTTATTTACATGTATGGGATAATTAGCTCCTCACCAAACTTTTGTTTTTAACTGAAAGAGATGTCTCTTGTCTTGGTGGTTATTTAATTCTTCCAAGTAGTGTTCATCTTGAACATAATGAATTATAATTTAAAATGAGAGAGAGACTTGGAAGAAGTGATATTTAGATACCTATCTAAAACTATGATGCAGTGCTACGGAAGTTCAGATAGTATTGTGTTTCTGCAGGTGGTTTTGAGTCTGGTTCTTGGGCAAGCATGGGAGGTAGAAGGTAGGAGGTGGGACTGCAGATCAAGTCAGGTTATTAACAGGACTGATGTTTGGTAGCTTTTTTCTGTGCTTTCTTCACTGTGTTGTTTTCACTTATAGCACAGACTGTCAGTGCATTGCTGCTAACAGCATTTTCTTGACTTGTCATATCTGTGTGTTAAAGCTTTCAGAGGCTTCTTCTAACACATCCATTTAAACTGAGTTTTGAGTGCCTGCATCCTGTATGGCACCAGCACATTCCCCATGTAGGAGGTTCTGAGTGAATCATCCATCCAGTGCCATGGGACATCCCCCATGTAAAAGGATAAAGAATTGTGTAAGGGTTTGTAATCTTTCCTGATTGTCACATCCTTTCCTTCCCTGTGTTGACTGCACAGGGAAGGCAGCAAGTAGTGTATTGTTAGGTGTTTTATAGTACACAGTGTGGCTACTTTCAGTAATTCACAGTACTGCTGAAAAAACTTTTGCATTAGTGTTTTCCCATGGGAGAGGGAGGAGAGCTGCAGAAGCAGCAAAGCTGTGTACCTCACCTGACATACAGCCCATGGTGGAGACATTGCTTTTCCTGTAAGAAGTGCATCAACTTCTGAAAAGCTGATTGCTGTCAGAACCTAAAGAGGTGGCTGTAGGTATATAGTTACAGAAGGAGAAAGGAATGAATGCAAGATGGTTAGGGAAGAAAAGGATGCTACACTGAAAGAATTTGAAGAGGTATTACACTAGAAGCCAGAAGACGACTCATTTAAGAAGTGCAGTCAGACACTGTATAGACCTTTCCAGTCTTCAGTGTGGAAAAAGTTTAGTTTGTGAGAGGCTGGATGAATTTCAATTAGATGTGATTGATTGAAATTTTCTGAGTTATGTCTGGTTAAAAGTGTAGGTCTTCTATTCAAGATGGTTTTTTGTTTGCTTTTTGACTTAACTATTTTCCTTACCACATAAGGTCTGTGACCTGTGAATATATTGACTATATCAAAAATTGAAGAGTTTTGATACCTTTTGACTGTTTGTGCAAGCTCTGAGTTTTAAAATGCTTTGAATCCCTTAAACTCTACTTCCTTGTTCATTGATCAGCACTTGTAGCCTGTTTTCAGTAAGACACATTCAGATTTCTGGTTTCCAAGACAAAGGTGGGAGAGTGTACATCCTCTGAGTCACTACGTGAGGTTGGCACCACCTTGATACAGGATTTGCTTTTACCTTTTCCCAATTTGTTCAACAGCTTAACTCTTTCATAGTATTTAACTTGTAAACTTCACTGTCCTGTTTTGCAGGCTTTGCTGTAGCCCAGTGCATAAATCAGCACAATCCATCCCCTCTCTCGTCTCCATCCCCTTCCAGTGGCAGTGGCAGTACAGGGCGCTGTGATTCAGTGACTGCAAGCTCGACATCCACTCCTTCTGCTGCTCAGAGCCCAGCAGGTATTCACTCACCATCTTCAGCCTAGGCACTAAGGGATACAGAGTAGTTTATTGTAAAATTAAGTTACTGTGTTATTGCATTAAAAGCAGTAGGGCTTTATGGTTTTAGATCACTTAATCAACTAAGACAATTAAAAGTAGATTGTGGTGCAAATTGCAGTTATGTCTTCAGCTTTCTGGAACTCCAAATACTTGGCATCTTTCAGTTGAGATTTTAAGTACTGGTGAAATAATGTCCTGCTTGTCTGACTTCCCTCCTAGCACATGCAGTTTAGAATGTTGGGAAGAGGTTTTGTTGTTGGTTTGTTTTAACTGAAGTATTACTTTGAATAAATCTCTGATTCTTTGATAAATCTGTTAGCCTTTCACCATAGTGGATAAGTTGATTTCCACATGAAGCATCTTTTTTTTAACTGGGTGACATTTGCTTTTGTGTGTTTATCTGATCCTCATGTTATTTTTAACATTGGGCCAAATATGAAATATTTGAAAACAGTTATTTAGGATGTTAATATTGTAAAGTTTTTTGCAATAGCACTCTTGTGGCTGAACACCTCCACATTTCAGGAGGCTGTTTCATTGGTGCAGAAGAGGCTGCAGTATAAATAGACTGACAGTGTAACTTTCACAAATGTAGGTTGCATGTGTTTGCATTGGTCAGTATGTGGGTATGCCTAAACTGGAACTTCTTGTTGCATCAATCCTCCTTTCTATGTAGTAGTTGTGGAGAATCTTGTAATAGTGTCTGTTCTGGGAGCAAATTGTGTGAGGCAAAGCCTCAGGCTTAAGATTAAACAAGAAGTAAATCCTGAAGGGTGCATACTGAAATGCTTTCATGCTAGATGTGACCTACTCTACCTCATTTTGGTTATAAAATAATAGCAGTGACTTGATTCTCAAGACGCTTTTCAAGCAAACCACCATTTTAATGGTCACTTCCAATGTTGATCACTCCCTGAGAGGGTTGTTCTAGCTACTCCTTCTAAGACATGCCATTTTGCCTTTATTTGGAGGGCCCATCTATCCCTAAAATTTGTGGCAGTCCTACAGGAAATGATGCAACCTTTGTTAAGTATGAGTGTTTCTAGGTTTCACTGAACAGTGTCAGGAGATCAGTGTTCATTATACATTTAAAGTGAGTATCCCTGCAAGAAATACTGCTGGAAAGAGTAAGGAAAGGGTGCTGATGAAGTTAATGAACAATAAATATATAAAGCATTCTAGCACCCAGACTCTAGATTAAAAAGCATGTATTAGCTTGAGAAACTAACATATAGTCAAAATAGTCCTGCCATACATGTAATTTCAGAATAAAAATTGGAATGTTTTTCTATATACCATCTATTCAAAACTTTGGAAGGCCTTCCTTATATTTTCTCTGTTGGCAAGTGGTTGCTCTTGATGGCCCAGGTAATATATAGTCATTGTGCAGAGAAGTGTTGTCATTTGTCAGAACTCTCAGGCTGGATTGGCACTACAAGAAAACATTAGTTTGATGACATGTTTCTCCTTAGCAGTGTAAAAAGGCTCATGTACAGTGTCCTTTGCTGTATTTGAATCCTCTGTGATCAGGAAGAGAAATGCCAGGTTCTTTCCAATAGTGGCTAAGAGAAAATTGGTAAAAGAAATTAAAATAAAGAATCTATATTATTTTTGTTGGTATAAGCAATATGTTAGTTCATACAAATATCAAGCAAGACTATGCTACCTTTCAGACTGAGGTCCTTCAAGCACATATAATGTGGGTTCTGTGAAAAAAAATGCATAGATCCAGAACACACAATTATTCATCAAGCATAAAAAGATAGTGAATTATTGAAGAATAGTCATAGTATGTAGTTAACAAAATTACAGTCTACTTACACAGTGTCTTGGCATTTGTGTAACATAAAATTCTGTTTGTTTTTCCTGCAATTTAAAAAGCCTTATGACAGGAGGCTGCTCATTGGTTTGCAAAAAAAAAAAAAGAAAAAAAAACCAAACAATTAACAATAAACCCCAAACTCTTCCCTACACTTCTCACCCTCAAAAATAAAAATAGTGAAGAAAACCCAAACCAAAACTGGAGGAAAAGTATTTTGAAATGCCTGGTTTCGGTATGCACTTTACCAGTTAGGTTGCATGAACCGCCCACCTTGACCTTCATTGTGACTTAATCATAAAGTGTGTGTAAAATGCCATGTGTCGTGCAGGAAAACAGTCTCTGGGTGCACTTTGATTTTTTGTTTGCCCGAGATCTAGGCATGCTGATGTGGTGCTTTAGCAAATGTAGCTGTGAGGATCCACTTGTGTGCCCTACCACTGAGCACAGTCACCTTCTGCAGAGTCAGAGGAAATGAACCTGACGATGTGCATCAGCTGCTTCAGTCCCAAATCAGCAGCTTGCACTAACCTGCTGCAGGAATGACTTTTGAGCTCAACTTCTGGATTTTGTTCTGCTCAGAGGGCAGTTACAAAGAGGAAGACAGTGACTGTAGGTGCATGAGCAGGTATTTTCTTGCAGTAGGGTAATGCACAGTTGGTACTGAGGTGTATATACGTGGCTTAGGGATTTTGCTGGACTGTATTTGCTCTGACCTTCAGGACCGAGAATCCCTGCCATGTATGTGATTGTTCAAAGGACCAGTGATCAGTTCAGACTAATATGTTGCTATTAATGTTTGAAATGTATTTGGTGCATAGTTGCAGGGTAACTTATAGTTCAGTTTCCTTGTAAAAGAATCTCATTAATGCACATAAACTGTTCCTAAATCAGACTAAAGCAGTAAGTGTGCATTTTTCAAAGCTGCTGCCCTGGTCTGTACCAAACTGCTTAGTGCAGTTGCAGGCAATAATGAGCAAGTAGTGGTTTAAAACCTGTGTCTGACAGTGTCTCAAGGTCCTTATCATAGACTAGTGAGAATTCTGAAATTCCTGGAGCTAGGTCTTTCGGGGGGTGCAAATCCAGGGAGGGTTTTCCCCAGCCTCTGGAGCTCTGTTGACATTTTTTGCTAATACTCTGTGTCAGATCAATGCTGTGGTTTATTCTTGAGATCAGTGTTTCTGCAGTTTGAGCAGTTTACTGCAAGTTTGAATGTTCTCCCTTTAGTAATACTTAGATGTAATTGTGATCTGTAGTGGAAGCTTGAAACGTGGTGTGAAAGAGAGGGTCTGTTTGGCAAGTGCAGGTAGCTGTTCTGTGGGCTTGTGCATGAAGAGAACTCTGCTGAAATAGGTGGCAGTGCCATGAGCACAGTCTGTTATGTCAGGTCATACTGACCAATTAGCTGGGATCTGGAAACAGTTGTTGGTATTCACCCACTTCAGTGTAAAACAGTGGTTTTCCCTTAGCTTAACCAGTTGAGGACAGTTGAAACTGAACTGCCTTACTCTGCTGTGAAGCAGAAGAGGAGACTTGCCTGATGTGAGGTCTGCAGCTTCTCCCTCCTTTGAGGAGGTTTGCTTTCGTAGCTGATGAGCAGCAAGCAGTTACCAAAATCTGTTTTATGTCCCAAGGTAGCACTTGACTGCTGCTGCCATCTGTCACATTTGAGTCTGTCTCATTTCTCATTCCATTTTGAACACACACAAATGTGTAGGAGCTCTCAGCCCCTCCTTCCCTGCTTCCCTGTTTGTTCTGACACCTGCTCAAGTTGTTGAGCGTGAAGAGCATCCTGGGTTGCTCAGGAATTTCAGACAAGGCCAGACAAGGTAAAGGGGAGATGCCTATCTGGACTTCAAGGAAACTACCTCAACTACCTTCCTTAAGAGCAGCATCTTAAAGCAAACAGCTTTTTATCCTGTGAACTTGTGATTGTAGTATCCTAAGCTACTGCCTGTTGACAGATTTAAGCTGGTCAGGGTTTGATATATTTGAGATGGTACTTGTAAATCTGCACAGAGTTGTTTCAGGAAATAAGATTTGGAACATACACACCAATTCTTACATAAAATAGTGATAGATGAGAACAAAATAAAGACAAATTGCATATTAAGAGAAAACAGTGTTACAACATAGAAGCTATATAAACGATTAAACAGCAAGTGAACTTCCAAAAATGTGTCACAGGAAAAAGTTTTGTTAATTCAGTGTTTTGTAAAAATAATTTACTTGTTATCACTCCTACCTGCATCAAACAGTCACACAGTGTTGCACCAACTGCTTTGTCATTAGTGAAATAAACCTCTATGATTCCCAAGTTTATTGGCTATCCTGCATAGTAGGTGTCACACTGCTTTATGGCACAGATATTTTAAAGCTTAGTAACTCCTCCATTTGCAATGTTTGGGAATTAAGCTTAGCCCTTTACAAGATTACTGTTCTTTAAAATTGAAAAACCAGAAATCATCCCTTAAAGAAAGCAGAATGCCTAGCAAGGCAGAAAAACCAGTATCAGGTTCTGCAAGTGCTGCTATCAGGTTGGTTTTTTCTTTGTATTTACGATTTTTTTTAAATTTTCATGTCCTTTTGAAGTGTTGCTATGCATAAGATAGAAGTGTTCTCTTGTTAGGCAGATTTTACTCATCAAGTTTCAGAGCTTAGAATACAGTCATGTCTTGGCTACCCTAGCTGGAACTGTGCACTTCTTTAAAGTGCTTAATTTTATGTATGCCAAGGATTAGATATAGAAGCTCTCTTACTGTAAGTTAGCAGTCTTCCAGAATTATGAATGTGTTAATGTCATCTATGCTGTATTTTATTACTTTTTAAGCTGCTGTAACTTTTAAAAAGCAATTGGCTTCAGTATTTAAGAAAATGTTTACATCAGAGCAATAGATAAAGAGGACTTCACAAGGCACTGATCTGTGCCACTTATGCTGTATTTCGTGCTTCTGGCAGGTATTGATGATAAAAGATCTAAAATAAGTAATAAAAGCTGTCCCTTGTTGCAGAGAACATATTGGATTCCAGTCTGTAAAATTAAATTTCCATTCCAAGGAGAGGATGATTAATCAAGCATGGAGAGCTTTAAGAGCAGTGCCTGCCCTCCTATTGAAACCATCTCTGTCTCTTCCGTCTATAATCAGTAATGTAAATGTGGTTTGACCTCCTGTTCTATGATGCTCTAGTAATCTTCTGACTAGGTGAGGAAGTACTTTTGTTCTTAGAAAGTTTCTTTTCTAGGAACTTTCTATGCACCAAGCATCATCATCTGAACTGCTGCTATCTTTTCAAACCCTGTGTTTGGCTTTATCATAAACCAAATGTAAATGCTAATGTTGGATATGAGAATAGTAGGGCTGAATGCTCTGAATTGTTGTCCCCTGCACAGCACTGCACCTCATAATTTATGGCCAGGGGAAAGGAGAATAATTCTGTATCACAAGAATTTGTAGTAAATAACTTCTCTCAAGATTTCTAAAGCAGGTGAGTAGATTGTAATGCAAATAAANTCCTTTGAGGAGGAGGTAACCAGTAGCTGATGAGCAGCAAGCAGTTACCAAAATCTGTTTTATGTCCCAAGGTAGCACTTGACTGCTGCTGCCATCTGTCACATTTGAGTCTGTCTCATTTCTCATTCCATTTTGAACACACACAAATGTGTAGGAGCTCTCAGCCCCTCCTTCCCTGCTTCCCTGTTTGTTCTGACACCTGCTCAAGTTGTTGAGCGTGAAGAGCATCCTGGGTTGCTCAGGAATTCCAGACAAGGCCAGACAAGGTAAAGGGGAGATGCCTATCTGGACTTCAAGGAAACTACCTCAACTACCTTCCTTAAGAGCAGCATCTTAAAGCAAACAGCTTTTTATCCTGTGAACTTGTGATTGTAGTATCCTAAGCTACTGCCTGTTGACAGATTTAAGCTGGTCAGGGTTTGATATATTTGAGATGGTACTTGTAAATCTGCACAGAGTTGTTTCAGGAAATAAGATTTGGAACATACACACCAATTCTTACATAAAATAGTGATAGATGAGAACAAAATAAAGACAAATTGCATATTAAGAGAAAACAGTGTTACAACATAGAAGCTATATAAACGATTAAACAGCAAGTGAACTTCCAAAAATGTGTCACAGGAAAAAGTTTTGTTAATTCAGTGTTTTGTAAAAATAATTTACTTGTTATCACTCCTACCTGCATCAAACAGTCACTCAGTGTTGCACCAACTGCTTTGTCATTAGTGAAATAAACCTCTATGATTCCCGAGTTTATTGGCTATCCTGCATAGTAGGTGTCACACTGCTTTATGGCACAGATATTTTAAAGCTTAGTAACTCCTCCATTTGCAATGTTTGGGAATTAAGCTTAGCCCTTTACAAGATTACTGTTCTTTAAAATTGAAAAACCAGAAATCATCCCTTAAAGAAAGCAGAATGCCTAGCAAGGCAGAAAAACCAGTATCAGGTTCTGCAAGTGCTGCTATCAGGTTGGTTTTTTCTTTGTATTTACGATTTTTTTTAAATTTTCATGTCCTTTTGAAGTGTTGCTATGCATAAGATAGAAGTGTTCTCTTGTTAGGCAGATTTTACTCATCAAGTTTCAGAGCTTAGAATACAGTCATGTCTTGGCTACCCTAGCTGGAACTGTGCACTTCTTTAAAGTGCTTAATTTTATATATGCCAAGGATTAGATATAGAAGCTCTCTTACTGTAAGTTAGCAGTCTTCCAGAATTATGAATGTGTTAATGTCATCTATGCTGTATTTTATTACTTTTTAAGCTGCTGTAACTTTTAAAAAGCAATTGGCTTCAGTATTTAAGAAAATGTTTACATCAGAGCAATAGATAAAGAGGACTTCACAAGGCACTGATCTGTGCCACTTATGCTGTATTTCGTGCTTCTGGCAGGTATTGATGATAAAAGATCTAAAATAAGTAATAAAAGCTGTCCCTTGTTGCAGAGAACATATTGGATTCCAGTCTGTAAAATTAAATTTCCATTCCAAGGAGAGGATGATTAATCAAGCATGGAGAGCTTTAAGAGCAGTGCCTGCCCTCCTATTGAAACCATCTCTGTCTCTTCCGTCTATAATCAGTAATGTAAATGTGGTTTGACCTCCTGTTCTATGATGCTCTAGTAATCTTCTGACTAGGTGAGGAAGTACTTTTGTTCTTAGAAAGTTTCTTTTCTAGGAACTTTCTATGCACCAAGCATCATCATCTGAACTGCTGCTATCTTTTCAAACCCTGTGTTTGGCTTTATCATAAACCAAATGTAAATGCTAATGTTGGATATGAGAATAGTAGGGCTGAATGCTCTGAATTGTTGTCCCCTGCACAGCACTGCACCTCATAATTTATGGCCAGGGGAAAGGAGAATAATTCTGTATCACAAGAATTTGTGGTAAATAACTTCTCTCAAGATTTCTAAAGCAGGTGAGTAGATTGTAATGCAAATAAATACCTGCCAGCCCTCCTTGGTGTAATTGCTCTTGGTATTGCCAGACATAGGCCAAACTTGTGAACATTTTCAGATAGGAAGCAAAAAATTAAATTCATTTAAGCTCATTTATTTCTAAAGAATGAATACTTCCACCTTCAGAAGTATTTCCCAAACCTAGAAGGCTCTTGGTGTGGTATCAAATTGTATTCAAGATACCAGCAGTTACGGGTGTGTCCTTGTCACTTATTCTTGTTGCTGCTCTAACATTTATCCTTTGTCTCCATTCCAGTTTCCCTTCCCTGTGTCATTGTTCAAGCCTCTGTATGATTTCTGGCTGTGTTTCCCTCTAGTAAGGTCTGGCAGGAAAGGACGCCGGCGGGTGTTTAGTCTGTCGGAGGCTGACAGTCACGGTGGACACTGGGTTTAGGCCTTCCAGCAGCAGCTGCAGCAGAAACTCCCGCAATACCCACTCAGGCAGGTTCCTCCATAAGCCTTCACAAGCCCATAACACTCAATAGAACATATTTGCTTTCCATGCTGACAGCAATGACAGTGAGGTAGGAAACTGAAGAAAGCATCGTGTCTACGTTTTGTTTTGGGAGAACTGTAAAGCAATAATGAGGTGTTTCTGAAAGCCTTGTCTGCAGCTTCTCCCGTGTCTCTGGGCTCTCTTGCCAAAGGTGGAAATTGTGCTATCAGGCCTCCAGCTTCAAAGCAGCCATGTCTTCATTTGCACAGGGCAGCCCTGGCTGTAGTGAAATTTAGTAAACAAAGGCTCCTGGATGGACAGTAATGCACATCCTTGGCCAAGAGCAAGAAATCTATTTACAGCACAGGTAAAATGGACAGGCATTCAGCATGAGACTGTCCCTGGACTCTGATGGCACAAGCTTAGTATTTCCATGATCATCAAGCTCTGGCAGATGACTTTATGAACTGTTTAATTGTCCTCACCTGAGGAGGTGAGGAAGGGGAGCAGATGCAAAAAAATATGGAAATATACTTCAGATGACCTTTGTTATATAATCTATTTTAACTTGTATATAATTAATTTATTTTGTTACTATCATGGCATGAAGATACTTTACTTTGCTAATATTATATAAACACCCTTTTCCATCTTTATGGATTTAATTTGCAACTTTTTGCTTGATGTCTTGTCATTTGTATTTTTGTCATCTTTTCATAGTATGTTGCTGTACCAGCTTAGGACACTTCTCTGTGGGTGATATTCATTCTTTCCTTTTTCTGTTCTTTTCCATCTTCTTTCACAATAATCCTTCTTAACATAAGTTAATGTAACAGAAATCGAGTGTTTTAGTTGGGACTTTTTGCTCTATTGATAATCTTGGTAGCATTAAAGTGCTGAAAAACATGTGAGGCTGCTGAAAGCTCTGCATCCAAAGAGAGCTAATAGCACCCCAAAACCTGCAAAATTAAACCTTATTTTCAGCAAGTACAGTGAGTTTGGAGGTATGAAAGGCTCTTTGTTAGAACTCAATGTTAAGATCGGAATAATTTTGAGAAACTGCCTTCACTCTCCCTGGTTTTGTTGCAGATCTGGCGTAAATATTGTGCCAGAACATTCTTGCTTAAATGCATGGAGGCTGGGGAGAGATAAATAGAAATGCTGTTCTCTAGTATTAGGTGATAACCTATTGATATTTAAGAGTAGAGCGTATCTTAGTGACTAGTGGTTTTATCCAGGGAAAAATTACAATTGGTTTTTTTTTTTCCTATCCAAAAGTCAAACTGAAACAAAGTTTTGGGAGTTTGGATTTTTTGAAAGCCAGTTAGTATTTTTGTATGCAGTATAAAGGGAAGTTCTAGATAATGGGTAGAGGAATTAATCTGTAAACATGCTGGGTGCATGAAAATCTTTAGGAGCAAGAGCTTGGTACCTGCTTAGAGACAGACATTCTTGTGAGCTCTACACCATGTTCAGCACTCTCCCTCCTGCACCCCTTTGTGTGTTGGGATTTGCTTTCTGGTCATTTTGGCAGGAGTGCCACCATGGGTTACAGCAGTGGGCCACTGTTCCCTGAAATCCAGTGCCAGGGCGACAGAATTGAGGCTGGCAGTGACTGAGGACATACTGAGAGGAGAGAGAGATCAGCTCCTAGCAATAGTAAATAAAAGCTGCAGGGAAGCAGAGGAGAGCTCTAATCTTGTATTCTCTACAAATGCTGCCACTGAAATACTGGGCAGTATATTCTGCTTACATTTTTTGTTATTTTTATCTTTCTTCTGAATGTTTTTTGAGGCTTGTGTAGAAAGTTTGGACTTGTTAACTCCAGATACTTTTTTTTTCCTGGAGATTTTTTCAAATACTTTTTTGTTCGTGGCATTAAGAAGGGAGTCACTTTAGGATTAACTTAGAACCTACCTGGAAGGATTTGGGGACAATCCAGCGTAGCAAAAGAAGATGTGTGCCTTTCATGGTTTCAGTAAATGCAAGTATTAAGAAAATACATGGGTATTCTATTGGGAGAGGGGAAGGAATGATTTAAGAAATGAAGTGCAGATCCAGAAGGTAAATAGAACCACAGTAGAAATGTGCTGTATATAACATTCTGAGCAGAATGCCATTGATTGATAATGCTTTACTTACCAGAATGCCTTACGTTTCTGAATCCTGAATTTTGGTGAATATTCATGCTATACTATAAGTAAGATGAAAAATTATCTTGCCAAGGAACATTTGATATCCTTTTAAGATTTTATAAATTCAAAAAGCAGATAGTCACTGTTCTGTGCATACTGAAGTGTTAGTGTCTAGCTTGGAATTCAGAGAAATGAGGATGTATTTCATTGTTTTTAGCAGTTCGTTCTCTATGTGATTCTTGCACGTTTTCCTCTGTTATCAGTTGCTCCATTCTCACTAAAGCTTCTTGACAGCTAAAAAGAATCTGTAGGGTTAGTTTGAATCTGTCCTTATATGTCAAAAATAACTACTGATGTCCCTTTTATTTAAAAGGAGACTTTTTTACCATCTATAAATCTTGTTTTTATTAAAGCGAGAAGCTTTAGCCACCAATTCAGCACAAAGTACATGTGAGTGGTTTCTGAAGTGAGAATACATCATTGTTTGGGGTTATCTTACCAGAAAGGTAAAAAAAATCCATAATCTTGGTGTTATCCACTGATACCTTACTGATACCCATTCCATTCTCTGCTTTGGTTTTCTTTTTTTTCTTTTTTCTTTTCCTTTTGTCTTATGTCCATGCTTTCTGTTCTTTTCCAGGACTAATTGGAATCATATTGAAACGGAAATATTTTTAAGGTCACTGTGTATTAAAACCATAACCTAGTTCTTAGCTTCTGTATTCACTACATTGCCTTGTAGACTTTTCTGCAGATGCCTGTACATTTGAACACATGCTGTTTCTTACAAAAGCTTTAAAAGTGGTCTGTCTTGAAGCTGGATACCTGTTACTTTAATGGCATCTATTACTGTAGTCTGAAAAGGCAAAAACCTGACTTTCCTGGGCATACTTGCTCATGTAAGGCTGTATCACCTCATCCCCTCCATTCCCTCCTCATCCTGAGCCAAATGAACAGCTTGCTTGACAGTCCACTAGGATTTTTAGGGGGAAAGGGCAGTACAAATAGCTATTAATGTTGGGGGGTTTTTTCCTAATGTGGGAAGGTGCAGTAGCATATCAGTTTTCTGTAGCATTTGTGCTTATTCTCAGTTTTATCAGTGTCGGATGCTCCATGCTTAGGAGGACAAAACCCCCACGTCTCACGAGGCTGTGACAAACAAGGCCTCTTCTGCAGCACCTTGCAGTTGCAATGAGGACATTATCCTCCTTCCTCTTCTGCTGTAATTCTGCTTTCCGTGGTTGAGGTGTCGCTTAAATGTGAATCTGGAGGATGAATTGAGAGAATGACTTCCAAATTTTTGTAAGAAACAGGCCACCCTTTGGGAAAGCTGACTGTAGAGTGGTTCTTCAGTTTTTTCTTTTATTTCTAAAGATCTTCTTGGTATGGGGTAATGGTTCATTTTAGTTCATACTAAATACTGGAGAGGTTTTCTTTCCCTCAGTTTCCTCTCTCTTAATATTGCTACATATTCTAATACTAATTGTATGTAATTGTCTGGTTCCTAATTTGAACAGAATCCTGCTGGCATTTTAGGTTATGCCTTTATAATATTTTGGTGTATTTCTAATTACTAAAAAGTGAATGTGTAAGCATAGTGCTTCACAGAACTGCATTTTCCACCCAGTTATTCTTGAACACTCATGAGTAATGATATATTGTTAGGCTTAATGTACATATTGACTTGAATATTGATTGTTCTTGGTGTTTTCTTTTCTCAGATGATGCTTCAGCTCCAGAGCAGCCTCTGATGGCCAGTTCCGGTCAGACGATGTTGACTGATGAAACTCTTTCAGCTGTCTCAAAGTCCAGCAAAAATGCTGTAAAAACCAGTGACATAGAAACAGCCAACCTGTCTCCCAGCCTGATTCCTGCACAGCAGCCCACAATATCCTTAATCACAGATGACAACACGGACACGCTGAGCGTGGAGTCGCTCACACTGGTGCCACCAGTTGATCCACACAGCATTCGAACATTCAGCTGCATCCCTCAGGCCTCTCTGCAGTCTGAAGTTGAAGTTGACAAGGTGAAAGAGGTCGAGGAAGAATGTTCTGACTAAAGGCACCATGCAACTTGTAATAAACAGTGAAGGAAGCGCAACCAAAGTGTGATTTGTTTTTTCTCTGCGAGTGCAGAAGGGACCAGCTGGTGACAGAGAATGTCAGCAGCTTTTAGAGCCAACATCGGATCCTCGGCGTATCTGAACTGGAGAAGAGATAAAAACCCCACACTTTTGAATCTGGACTGGTTCTTTCCTACCAATTTCTGTTGTACAAGAACATGAACGTATTTCAGAGGACCTACTGTCTTTCTAATAGGAACTAATTAATTGTAGAAGGTCTACAGTATTATGGCAAAGTGAGAGATTTTTGGATACTCAGCTCCATGGTACTGCATTATTACATCTCTGAAACGGGAGATGTGCCATTGACCAGAAAAAAATACGTATTGTAGGTCAGAGGTAAAACTTCCATTTGAGTCAGGGTGTGGTTTTTTCAGTTTGGTGTTTGGTTTGGGGTATTTTTGTGGAAGAGGGTTTTTGAGGTTTTATTTGGGTTTTTTGTTTGGTTGATCTTGTTTTTTAATCCTGATCTTGTTCATCTTTTGGAGGTCTGCACGATACCAGCAGGCCTGGCCACTTTCAGTATTGTTTTTGTAGGACTCCAGACGTCAATATTATGTTTTCCATATGTAATATTTATTTCAAGGTTTGATTCAAAGTTGAGATACAATGCTTGTTCAAATTAACATAAGGGATTTTTGAGACTACTTTAGTCTTTGCTTAGCTGCCTAGAGAGGAATGTAAAATATTTTAAGAGATTGCTATAGCTTGTTTGTTCACTTCTGACAGTCAAAGTGCTACACATCTGAGGCATGGTGATCCCTGCAACCGAAAGACAACTTCAAGAAGCAGACAGAAGCAGTTTTACTCTAAAGAGATTTTTCAAATTTTTCGTAGTCATGTAGGAAGAAAGTCACCATATCTAGCTGATAATTCCTTTGCAAGTCTGAACTCGAAAGGTATTGTGTAATTTTTTTTTTTCCTGTCTGGGATAATATCCCAGTTAAACAACATTGCTACACAAAAGTGATTCTGAGTTAACATTGCTTCCTAGATCCTGACACCAAGTTGACAGAAAGGGGAAAGGTTTTGCTTAAAGTTTGGGATGTTCTTTGCTACATTTGATACATAATTTAACATTAATGTAATTTAAGATTTTTCATCAGTTTCAAGTAAGTTAATTTAAATTAATAGTAAAATGAGCAGATTGTCATTGCTGGTCTGTTCATAACACTGAGTTGGCAATTCCTCAAAGGAGGACTGCTGTTTACTTGGTATTGATTTCAGTCAGCACTGCAATCTGTTCCCTTACTCTGTCTCTACTAGCATTGAGTTTTTATCAAATAGGTGAATCTGAAGGACTTACCCACTTCCCAGTTGTTTATTGTGCCTCTTCCTGGCTGTCACAGGGAATACTTGAAGTGATGTTTCAAGGGTACATAAATATATTCGAATGAATAATTCACAGGTACCACTTTTCTCACTTTTTCCATCTTTTCCTTCACATAATAATTTAGTGTTTGCCAACCAGGTGTATGAGGTGTCTGCTACTGAATGCCAGTAATTTTTTTCCTCTTACTAACTTTTTCGTGCAGTTTTGTTGATTTCTATTGTTTTGTGACTTCTACGTTCTCTCAAATTGAATTCACTGATATTCTGACTATTCCAGAGTGGCCCAGACTCTAAATGAGCTCAGAGTTAGGTGTCCTCAGCACTGCAATGGATTTTGTGTAAAAATTTGACATTGCTGGAATAAGAGCCTACTTTTTGGGTTTTTTGGTCTCATGCTTAGGGTGAATTTGCACTCATGAAGTCACTGTTGCAGCTAATGTGCATGTTCCTGAAGAAGCCTAGACATCAGCAGCAGTTTGGGCACAAGGACCACTTGAATTCTTATTAGCTGAACTGATTGCAATCTAGACTTTCTCTAGAATGTTGCAGCATTACACTGTAGTCTCAGTAATATTCTGAAGAGCATTATAAAAAATGCCTTACTTAATTTGAAAGCATTCTATGTTAGTTGTTAACCTTAAATTCTTGACCTAGATTACACAAAATGCTGCTGTGCAGGCTGAGTTCCCTTAAATAGAATTCATTTTAGACAGGAGAACCTTGGTCTTAATTTACCTCATTTCAAATTCAGTTCTAGCAAGATTAGACCCATGCACAAGGAGTCTCTTCAATGCACATGCATCATCTCACCCCTGAGCTGCACTGCACAAGAAATGGGGCAAAGGGGAAGAAAGTTGAGTTTATGCTTTTCATTACCTTTGAGTGGCTTTTAAATCTCATCATGAGTTGTCTGGTGAGAGCTTCACAGGAAATGACTGAGATAGGTACTATTCTTAGGGAAATAAAAACCTGCTGTGGAGTCTGCTGCTGGCACAGCCTTGCCCTGCTGGAGGGGTGGTCAGGTGGGATATTTTCCAGCAGCTCTGTCAAAAGCTCTCTGCAAAGATGGAATTACAGTAGGAAAGCTCTGATTGCACCAGCTTTACCAATGTTGGGTTGTTACATAAACGCTGCAGCTGACCCTGAGCACAGACCCTAAATCTGAATGCCACAGAAGCAATTGATTTTTGACTTTGCTTCTGATATTAAGGCACATGTGTCTAACATCTGTACTTGATGCTGCATTAGGAGACTTCAGAATGCAAAACTCTGGAGATGCCAAAATAATCTGCCATTGGCAATTTTTAAGCTCTGCAAGTACAGAGTTACCCATCTATGATTCCTGGAAGAGTGTTCTATCTCTTCCTTATGAGAAAATCATAAGGGCTGTTTCCTTATCCCCCTTTCACTGTAAAAAGGAAATTCACCTGGAAATTCACTGCTTTTCTATTGTCTATAAATCTTTGGAGCAGTTCTCCTGTGCTTGCCTGCTGTTTTGGTCTCATTAGCATGTCAGCCACAAAAAAAACATTGATGTGAGTCAGTGTAACATCACTCCCTCTAACCAAATCCAAATACCAAATTGCAGATGAGAGCAGCAATTAAACAACTAGTCATTCAAAAGCCTCACTGTATCAGTGTAATACTGCAGAGGGAGGTAGAATCACTCTAAATATGGCAATGTTCCAGAGCAAAATGTCACAATTTTGGAGATATTTTAAATTCTCTGTGCATTCGTAGAGGCTGTGGCTGTCTTCAGCCGTGTTCTGTCAGCATACCACAATTCTATTATTCTCTTCCTTTTGTGAAGCCAAAGAAACCAGGGCAAACTGGATGTTACTTTGTTATTTTATGGTTGGTATGTCTTATTTTACCAAAATTTACCAAACTATTACTTGTTGAGCTACTGTTGCTCTCACTGTTAGGTCTCACTGCTTCTTGCTGGTCCCCTTTGTTTTTCTGTCATCCAGTGTAGAGCAAACAACCAGCTGAGCTTTTCATTTGTGAAATGAGTGTGGCAGCAGACGTGGTAATTTGGTAAAGAAAGGGAAAGAGAGAGCACCAGTGCTCAGTTCTGATGTCTGCTTCACTATGTGAGTAATCCTTGCAGTGCAGAGCTTGGATGGAAAACTCAGTTGTTTTGCAGAAATTCTTTGATACAGAATGAAACCAAAGGTGAAGTTTCCTGTGCTTCATTTCACAAGCTGTGTGTATTAAACCAAATTCATTAGAAATGTGATCACGTATATTAGTACTAAAAGATGTATTTTGTCTGTGAAGTCATGAATTATCTATGCTATAAGGACTGAGCTCATTTGTATTCTCTTCTGCTAAGTCATGATAAACTAAAATTCTGATTACTCTTCCTTAAATTAAGCTGAGCCTAAAAAAGGAAAGATAAAATCACACCTGCTAAAGAAGCTCCTCAGTATTCTTCGTTTACAACACAGTTGGAATTTTTGCTTGGAGTTGGGAATATCTTCTAGAGTTCATTTATTCTTTTGCAATGTTGTTGCTAAAGGACAGACAGGTATGTGACATTTTAAAAAATCTTCTTCCATATCCAGAATTTAAGGCTCTGTATTCAGAGTTTAAGTCAGTGAGACAGAACACAGGGGGAAATAAGGTTCCTTCCTGGATTTGAAGTATTTTGGTTTGTAGAATTTGAAAAGTGAGAGTTAAAATAGTTTTTTTAATGGCATAATTTACCATCTTCAGGATTAAATTACTGTGATTTTATTTCCTAACTAAGCAGTGTAAGATAGGAGTGACTGCAGTTTCCACACTTACTGCAAGTGTCTTGGGGTGATTACTTCACCCCATCCAGGAATTCAGTAATTTCCCTGGAAGTGAGTGTCATTTCACTAGCAGTAAAATAAACATTATGCCTGAAGACATAGGTAAGCTATCAAACAAGTGGGTTAAACTGTATTGGTAAGGATGAAGCCACTTCATAAAAGTAAACACTTGACTCACGTGGTGCTGTCACACTCTGCTGTGATCAGTCACTCCCTGCGCAGTACAGGGAGCTCCAGGAGCAGTGGCACTGACTGCCAGGGAGTAGTAGTCAAAAAACACCCACCAGGCTAAACATTCTGCTGTTGTCTCCACTAACCAGCTGAAGTTAAATTTCTTTTTAAAGAGCATTGCCCAGGCAGGCAGCTGCTGTCTGGGAAAATGAGTGGTTTAGTCCTGTAGTTGAATCAGAGATCTGCAGAGACATCAACTAGGGGCAGGGAGATCAAGGCCTTTTGCTTCCAAGATGATTAGTCTCCTAATTTCAGACAGCCTAATGTAGCCACCTAAATATATGTTGAAAATTCTTATCTTAACTGCTACTGTCCTTCTTCTTGAAAGAGTTTTTTGGTTTGTCCCTGGTTCGCCACCACTGCCCTACCCTAGGATATCACTCTCCTGGGCACTGCTATTATCTTGCAATCTTTGGAGTAGGTCTCCCGTGCTTGCCTGCTGTGTTTCTCTTGACCTTTCCCAACATTTGCAGCATGAATTAGAAACAAATAGAATAACTCTTGCCATCTCCTGTTGGATTCTGAAAAGCAGATGGTGATCCAAGCAAGGCTTACTAGGGTGGGATATTTTTAGGGGTTGGGAGGGGGGAAGTGCTTGGGGGTTTTTCTGCTGCTCAGGACTGGAGCAGCAACAAAGACATAGGAGATGCAGTTCTTGACTGAGTCTCAAACAGAGGGTTCTTTCATATGGAAACATATTTTTATATTACATTTGTACAGAATTTTCCCTATTTTGATCTCCCAACATTTTTAGATTTGCACGTTGCTCAGATTTAATTTCTTTTGCAAGGTGTTATAAAATACCTATTTTGTGTTTGTTAATGTATTATAAAGCTAAATTTTGGTTGTCTAATAAATGTGCACTGTGGTGGTACCTGGTTTATTGTTTTGCTGAGTTGAATTCATTGGTTCTTAATATGAAAAGGAAAAACTTGTCATTGTTGGGACTGTCTTGTTAGCAGAAATAAATGTGTGGAGTGCTTTTATTTTATAAGTAACTAAAAAGGGCTTAAGCGGGTAATGACTAAGAATACTTGATAACAAAAGTTAGAGTTAAGGTTCAGACTAGTTCACAGAATTCTTTTAAGAACTTAATCTGAAGATTCATGAGGTTTTTTTTTTATCTTGTTCCCCATTACTTTCAGTTATGGATACTCATACTAAAGTGAGTTAAGGACACATAGTAATTGCAATCTGATAACTTCAGTATGGATGAGAAGATCTGAGGGTTAGTGTTTGGGTGTATTTAGGGACTAACTGAGGCAGAAATATTTACAATGAACACGAAGATAATTTTTTTAAAGATTGAGAATAGATTCAAGTGTACAAACTTACAGACTATTACAATGTCTAGGAGCTTTGTTTTGCACAGGGACAGCACTGAATATGCGTTGTCACAACTTCAGGAAACCCTCTGGAAGCATTACAAACTTTAGAAGATAACTTTAGGCATCTCCACTTGTGAATAGCTGTGTTGATATTTTTGTTGCAAACTTTTTCCTTCATCTTTAGCTGTTTTGAAAGTTTGATTGTTTTCAGTGCGAAGAAGGAGAAATGTATTTTTCTAGAAGAATGAATGTACCTGGGATTTAAGCACTACAAAAAGCATTTAATGAACATGAAGGACTGTCCTCCTATGAAATATATTTCAAAAAAGTTTGGTCTGAAATGTAGTTCATTTGAGGAAGAAAAAGTCCTGAACATGCACTTACATTTACATGGAAAAAAGCCCAAACCCAGTGTGAACTGAATTCTGAAATGTCTTTCTACAGGCAATAAGTATTAATTATTTAATGTAAGTTATGTTAGACATTTGGAGTAAATGTGATAATACCTTATGTTAATTTAAAGAACAATGTAACTGTCTGGGAAGGGAGTGAAATTAGAAAATAGTGGTGTATGTTTCTGAAATCCAGATTTCTATAGCTGAGTCTGTATTTGCTGGCATTGATCGTTTGTCGTGGCTATTGAAAACTTGGGCAAGAACAAGGAATAGACCTTTCTTTGTAAATGGAACTTGGCAATAAAAACGGTGTTACTAAGAAAACTTCCTTCCCTTTCATGTTCTGTTGCTGCATTTGATGCACAAGCACATCCAAAAGCAGTGAAAGGCAAAATTTGCAGAACCTCGCTTTTATTTAGAAGAATGTTGTGCATGTGTGAGTGTCGAGCATTTTCATCTTTAAGCCAGGGTAATTTGCACTGTGTATGCAGGGAAGACATACCAGGAGAGGGAGCAGAAACAAGGCCGGAAGGGCGATGGAAAGTAGATGAGACCAAGGGTTAAGAGTGGCTGGGCAACATCTAAAACGTGTGAACGACTTTGAAAGTGCCTGTCATGTGTGATTTCTTCCCCAAATATATCCTTTCACCCTCTTTCTCTGGTGCATGTTGCCAGTTCAGTATATGGATTAAATCCAACCAAGTTATTAGTTAGGTTCTTGTTAATTAGCCTCTACATCTATAGGAATTCATCACAGTCAATATACATTCCTTGGGAAATGTTACTTCTCAAAATAGTCACTGCTCCAGAAGCTTTCTTAGGAAGAAGTTCAATTATATTGTACCATCAAATGAGCAAGCTCTAGGTATCAGACATAGGAGGCAACACTGTGATTTACTATGAGATGCAAATATTAAAACATGGTGTATTGTGGAAAATGAGTTTAAATCTGCTCCTGACAGCTGAACTTTCTAAATTTAGCCAGTAATACTGCTTTAAGGATGCCAGTTTGCAGCCAGGAAGTTTCCTTCCTTCAAGTTTGAAACCGCTTTGTGGTTCTGTATCCTGATGCTTCAGTACTCTTGCAGCCTTTTGTCTTGTCATTTTTCCTGTATTTCTGTATTAACCTTTCTAGACTCTGGCACTGAGTCAGACTGAGTGTCTTGCCCTGTGTTAGTAATGATCAGAGGGAATGATGAAAGCACAGCCTCCAAACTGCTTCTCATGTTGTCTGGGTTGAAAATGAACTGGACAGAAATGCAGTGCTGCATTAGTCCACTCTTTTCTTAGTCCCCAGAAACATATAAGTGTAGCAACTTGAACAGTCCTATAGTGGGTAAATCTGCATCTTTATCATCAAGATAATTCCAGCATAGTTATATAAATAAGGAAGTGAAACTGTCAATGCATAGGTCTTTGTCAAACTCTTGTGTGAGTAAAGATACAGCATTTGGAGATTGGTATCTTTCTTCTTTGACACTTAACCTTTATTTCCATGTCAAGGAAGGAGTTCATTGGGACTTCATGGATGCAGCTGTTGGGGCAGAAGAAACTGCTCTTCTGTTCTGCCATGTTAGAGCTTTTGTGAAGACAAAAGCTGTCTTGGTACTTTCTGGTGATTTTGAATGTGTGCTGCCCACAACTGGGAGTAAGAGATCGCTGCTTATGTGAGTGTATTCCCTGAAAATTCTATTGATTTTTAAACTCATACGTTTAATCTCTCAAATAAGGAGAAGTGGAGGGAGTTGCAGCACCTGGGGTTGCAAATCTCCAGTGACAAAACTGGAAGAAAGGTTTCAGGCAAATATTCAAAATTGGAAAAAAGGTTTCGGGCAAATGTTTGGTTAGGGCAGTTGGGCTGATGGGGAGGAAGTCAGTCTGGTTGGATGGTGCTCAGTTGTGTGTCTGCTTTTAGCTGAAGGATTTTACCAACAGCTTATCTGCAAATATGTCTCAGTCTTAAAATTATTACTGATTTTGGATGCCACTTCTCTAAAATGGATTTTATGAGGTTAAGTTTTAGATTAAGTGCCTTATAATTCAGACTTGAGATCTTTTGAAATAAGTTGAAAGCTCTCGCCTATCCTCAGACACTCAACTCTACAAAGCTGGGAAATGTTGTATGTGTGGAATGGAAAATACCAATCTCGTTGTCTTGTCCCCAAATAAAGGTTTATCTTTCACATAGGCCACAGTTTAATTTTTTTGGCCTGTTTGGATGACTGATAAGGACGGATACTTGGGCTCTGTTTCTTAGTTCCACAACATTTTTCTTAGCTTTAGTATGGAATAAACATTGTGACACCGGATGGGAAAACAAGCTGTTATTTACTACAGAAACAAATTTTGTCTTTTGGTTAATTGGATGAAGACATCTTCGTGTAAATTTGTCCTCATTTAGGGGTCATTTATTTGAAGCAGATTTAAGCAAGCTGCTTGAAACTGCGTGTTGATGGACCAGTGCATTGAGAAGGGAGATAGCCAGACTGGGTCACTACTACAGAGGTGCTCAGAGCTGGCTCTGCCTCAGCAACCAGAGCTACCAGAGATAGAAAAAGGAGTTTCTGAAGGAGGAGAGAGGCAGAACCACCATAATGTCTTAGGAAAAAGGATTTCTAGTCTGCTAAGGGTGAAAGTAGTCTCGCTCTTCCTAAAAGCTAATTTGGGGGACAAGAGAAAAGAAATGTCATTTTATAGTATTATATATGTAATCGTGGCCTCTGCTCAGGATATCAGTTACTTAACTGATACTACAAAAAGCACATCACCAGTAAGAATATCAAGTATAGCTGTCCATAGCCACACTCGTGTTTAAGTCTTACTCTTTCTACACCACCCTATTATCCTATGCAAACCCACTTGCTGATGTGAAAAGGGCGTAGCTTAATTCCAGAGTTCTTGGGAACAAGATGTGAGCAGCTTTGCTTTGCTGCTTCTCCACCATGCAATTCACTTGAATTTGCTTATCACAGTTTATCAGCTTCAAGGCTTTCCTGTGAAAGTGCTTTTGGTAACCACTGTCTGTTAGATAACTTGTAATTCTTACGTAGCTGCCAAAGTGCTTTGGAGGGAGATAGGCTCACTCAGCTCACTAAATTTTGGTTTAAACAGGCCTTGCGAGCTTCTTTGAGAATTTCTGAACAGATCTTCAGATGAGATGTTTTTTGAGGGAGAGATTCTTGTCAAATTTTGTCAAACCACAGATCTCTTTGAATGACAGTCTTGGAGCTAAGCTTCCTCTGTTTTGTCTGAATCTGAAAAGAAAACCAGACCTGTTATGGGAAATCAGAGCTGCCTTTTCTCTCACTGTGTTTAGATCAGCTCACACTGCACAGTGATGATGTGCTGGTATCAGCAGGCTTCACCTGTGCTTTAGCTTAACAGGACATTGGATAGATCCTTCCTGTACCTGAGTTCACCCTTTTTAAACGGATTTACGTCTAAGTTAGTGGTGCACTTGGGAAGCCTAGTTCATGTTTATAAAGTGCTTTGATGTTGATGTTAAGCATTAATCTTTTTATTACCTTGTCATAAAGAAATGTCATTAAAAGCATCATTCCAGTCTTGCTGCTTGCACCAGTTAACACAGTTCCTGCTGAATACCTGTAATTTTCAAAACAAATAACTTCTGGGTTTTTGTTTGCACCATATCTCTGAGTCATCTGAACAACTTCAAAATCCTAAGAAAACAAGTCTTTCTTCTAGCTTCTAGGAATGTTTGATTTAAGATTTGGTCATAATTTGAAATGGTTCACTATTGTTCAGAATGATTAGTTCACAGGAATGGGTTTGCTTGAAAAGAAGCCTGGTTTCTTTTAAATTCAGGGGGAAAAAAAAAAGGAGGGGAAAAGAATCACTATATTTAAAACCTTAACAATCTTTCCTGCTTCATAGTAGTGGTAGTAAGGAAATGATTAATCCTCTTAGAACTCAAACTGAATGTGAGTCAGTCTTACAATGTTGAAAGTGTTTTAAGTGTCTTATTATATATAGGCTAGAAGAAACTTAAGAAAGAGAAAGAAATTCCTAAGAAAGGCAAGAAACTGTGAGGACTTTGCCTTCAATTTAACCGTAACAGTATGATGTACAGAACACCTCTTTAAAAGCCTCAGGTATTAGTTGCACAATTATTTGGAAAAAAGAAAAATTGCAGGAGTGGCACCATTTAAGACGTGACAGTAAAATGCCGAGTCACTAAAAAGGAACGTGGGAGCACTTTTCATCTGCCTCAGTGGCAGCCAGGTGTCTTATCTGAAACTGATGGGGAGTGTAATCTGAAATAATGTGGAGGGGCTGGTGTAGGTGAGTCAATGTTCCCTTTTGCCATCTCTGAGTTGGGACCATGACAAACTCTCCTCCTGTGCTCTGTTAGAGGGATGTGTTGGAAGTCCTTAAGAAATCCTTAACTGCTTGAGAGTTATCAGTTACAGCACTGAGAACAAGGTATCTGTGAGCCTAAGAACCTCCAAAAAAATTCAAATACAATATAGAACTGTTCATGAGAATAACTGAACAATCCCACTTGGTCAGTCTTTGCACAGAGTATCTGTCAAAGACCATAGGAAGCTTGGTTTTGGTACAATTTTTCATATGGAGCCTGTTGTGTTAGAAAAAGATTTTTCAGGAACTAGCTGAGAACAACTGGAGTGGGAATAGAAAGTCTGTATGCAGAAAGAAATCGAGATATTCCTTCTAAAGCTTTTTTAGATATCATGAAATGAAGAACCAGAAGTGGCCAGCAGTCTGGGTCCTATAAGGCACTACAAGGAGACTTAACCAAGGTGCTCTCAGTAAGTATTTCTTACAACAATAAATTAAACATTACCTGAGTGAATGAAGGGAATGTATCTGAGAGAAACTAGTCTGTTGATTTCTCAGTATTTTCAAGACAACAAATGCAGAAGTCACTGCAACCTGGTGCGAGAACGTACACTTGTCTGTCAGCAGGATTTCCTCAGCTCCCTGGTTGATAATGTACCGTTCATTCTGGAAACTGAAATTTCTGGGTAGTCCTGTGACTAACCTTTTTGAATGTGAAACACTTAATGATGCATTCTTTCTTAATTACTTACTGACTCTGAGCTGGGTAACCAGAAGTTGATTCAAGAACTTCTTGTTCTCCACCGTGATATGTCACAGATGTCCCTGCTCACACTGAAAATGCAAATGAAAAACCAGATGTGAATTGAGTCAAACCCTATTACAATGAGTTTACAGTGTGTAGGGATGACTTGTGTGTAGGGTCGGGTGTGTGACTCGAGTGCAAGGCAGTGGCATTGTTCCTGTATTTAAGATAAGGAAAGCATATCACAGGCTGACGGATCAGAACTGTACATGAAGTCTGTGAATGACTCAAGAAATGAACACAAAGCCTTTACTGATGACTGGTTTGAATTTCCAGTGGCAAGAGAGATTACATGTAATATCTGATCTTAAAATACATCTTCTAGACAAGATTTTTTTCCTAGTATGTATGAGGAAACTTTTCCATGTAATGCTAGTCCTCAGAATAATATGATGACTAAATGGATGTTTTAAGCAGAGTAGTAGGACAAACTCAGAATGATTGTTCAGCCAGTCTGGATGAGAATCATCTGGAATATTGCCTCAGCTGTCAACAAGAATTGATAAAAGAGCAGTTTAGCATGCAGTTTAGCATATTTTGGTTACATATAAACTATCTAAACCAACAAATTTTTGGGGACATTAAATGAACAAACTTTGATTTCAATCTTTTTGATAAGAGAAAATGGGAATGAAAAAAACTGTATTTCAGAACTTTTAGTGGGAATATTTAATTCATAACTGCATTAAGAAATTTCCATTCAAGCCTTCCTTAGCCAGAATTACTACAAATCTTGCAAGAAGTTATCTCTTCTGTCCAAACAAGCACAGACACAAGGTGTTTCTCAGAGTTCAGTTGGATGCACTTTCCTCTGAAGAGCCACTTGGGGGAAAGGCCGCAGACAGACAGATTTAGTTATGACTAGGGATTTGTCAGTGTTAGCTCTCGTTATTCTGCTTTAGCCATGGGGCTGTGATGTTTCTGAATTGCTTCTAGATTAAGGAAACAATAGGAAAGAAAACCACAGTATTTCTCAACTCTCAGAAATAAAGTTCCGCAAATAGGCAGTTTTCAGACATTGCAGTGCAAATACTCTGCCTTTGTCCGGGTTTGAGATCTGCCTCAGGCTTGAGCTCTGGGGCAGTCATTAGTTTACCATTGTGGTGGTTTTTATTGTTTTGTTTTGGCTTGTTTTGTCTCAGTGTAAGAAAGAAAACTTAAACACATAATCTATCCCACCTGAAACCAGAAAGCTGTGATACCCGTGACATGCTTCCCAAGTGTGAGCTGGCCCTTGGAAAGATATTCTTGTGCACTGGGATTTAGATCTGCAACTGTATCCAGCTTCAGTCTGCCTGGAGAAGGAAAGTTGCACCTTTTCACTCAGACCCTCCTTTGTGAGAGTGAGCCAGTGCTTGGCCCGTGGTGTGGAGGGTTCATTTTGGAGCAGTTCCAGATCTACTCGCAGTTACGGTTCCCTGTAAGATGTTTTATTTGTAGGTGGTAGATCCAGTACACTGCTGTATAGTGAACCCAGAGGATCTCTAGCAAGTCTAACCTGACAGGCAAACAGGAGCAGCTGCTCCTTGTTTTCTTAGCTTTCTGCCTGTGTTCCGGGAGGCTTGGGAGGATGGATCCTCAGCTCAGTGTGCAATTTGAAATCCTATTTATACTAAAGCAAGTGGTGAAGAAAAAGAATAATGTGGGAATCTTTAATTCAGCCTGCTTGAGCCAAGACAGAAAAACAAAACCTGGATGTGCAAGGCATAAAATAAGTAAGGGGGCCCTCAATGAACTTTGCAATCTCAGAGCAGCTTGTTGCAGCTTGTTGCTCCGTGCTGCTGCCAGAGTCAGTCTGGAACACGTGGCGGTGGGAGCGCGGCTGGGAGCTCTGCTCTCTGAACCATGTGCAGTGGTGGGTTTGTAAAATGAGAGATCTCTCACTATGCCAGAGTTACACAGTGCTGAGCAGCATTGCAGCAAGGAAGAGGCATCCTGAATTATACTACCTACCATGCCAGAGAATTCCCGGACTTTTCTGCAGCCTCTTAGACTTTGATTCTGCAGTTTCCAAGCTCTGTGGCTGACAGATAATCTTATTTATAGCCCCACTGATTACAGGACCTAATTGTGTACTTTTCACTTTCACTTACAGGACCTAAGTATGTAAAAAAGTACTTTGCTGTCTCTTTTCCTTCACTGAGGATTTGTTGCCTGCCAGAGAGCAGCATATTTGGAGTAGTCCAGGCATACTGGAACTGCAGAACCACATTCCCCCTTCCATGGTATGGTTGCTGGCCTCCAGTGTAAGACCCAGGTGTAAGATTTTTGTGGGAACATTGATTTCAACAACTTTATTAATAGAGACTATTTATTTGTATTTGTATTAGTGCATTTACTTGGATAGCACTTCTGATTTTGCCTGGAGGTTGTGTATCATTTGGTGCTTGCAGGAAAATCTGCACAACTGCTTCCAGTAAAAATACTGGGGTTTTTAAGAAGTAGATTAATAAGGAGGAGCATGTGTGCATATGGACTCAGCAATGTTCACTTTGTATCTCTGACTCCATGTTAATTCAACAAGAGCTGCAGTAGAAAACCAGGAGAGGACGTAGAGCATTACCTGGTGCAGGTGCTTGGTACAGAACACCGCTGGCCTGGTTCTGGTTCTCACTGCAGAATGGAGACCTGCAGACTGATCCAGGAGCCTGTTCTGCCTGCACAGCCACTCCGGAGTCTCCTTGGTTTCCCTTTTGCTGTTCCAGCTCCTCTAGGATGTGGTTAATTCTCCAGTGTTGCAGTGCGGCTACAGGGCAATTACTGTTTGTGTGAAACTGGAGAGAAATGGGTGGTTAAGTCTGCCTCAGATGTAATTAAGTCTGAAATGTCTCAGTGGTCACATTAGAAACACTAATTTTAAGCTCTCTTACTGGTTTAGACCATAGCCATTTGTTACATAAAGAGGCAAAGGATTTTTTTTTTGTCCTTCAAATGATTTTCTGTGGGAACGTGAAAAGACCAGGGTTCTTCAAAGCATCAAGACAGTAATACCCACTACAGACTACTTGGCCTGCCAAAATAAATTAGTTAAGAAACCTCAAACCATTTTTTTGAATGGAAAAAATACCTAATCATCCTTTTTAGTCCATTGGTGAAACAAGCCATGCCTGCAAGCTCATCCTATGGGTGACTCTTTCACTATCTGTGGTCCAGAGATGGAATTTTAATGTCAAGTTAGTCGTGCAAAAGCTTAAAATGCTTGCTCTCAGGAGTGTGTCATTTAAATATATTTTTCTATGCAGAAAATGGTTTAGGAAGTCAATTCTCTCCTGCCTCTATCTTGTAAGTTTCTATGTCCTTGTATATATTGATGCAATTCATTTTGGGTTGCATGTGTTGCAACCAGTTTTGATTAAATGAGATGGATTTAAAAGTATAAAAACATAAACTATACTAGATGTGGGGGGGAAAAAAAGTACAAGCAGCTAATACAAAATTGTTGATAGGAATATTTTTGCCATACTTGGTCCACTAGTGAGAACAAATTAAACAACAGAAACAAATTTAGGTTAAATAGGTGAAACTGTGTCCAGAACTAAAATACCATAACTTCTGTGTTTTGAAGGAGGAGCAGAGCAGGGGGAAGTCTGATTTATGCATTCCTGGCCTTTGGACACAGTGCTTAGGTGTCAGAAGTTTGCTGGCTCCTGGGAATGTTTGCGGAAATGTTTGAGGATTCCTCACCTTGGAAGCGTTCCTTGTCAGGCTGCAGGAAACCTACGGGTAAAGAGACTGTTTCTGAGAAACAGAAACTGAGCTCCTCCCTTCCAGAAGGGCACAGCAGAATGAAAAGCAAAACTATCACTGTCCCTTCAGGGATTTCAATGATGATGGTATAGAGCTGCAGTTTGAGTTGTTACCCAAGTTGGAACTCAGATCTGGCTCAACTTTGGCAGCTGGTTGTTTAATTCATCCACCTCTGGCTCCCTGCTAATGCACCAGGTGAGGACCCTGAACACAGGAATCAGTAGGTGTCAAAAAGCCTGGCTGCAGACTGGGCTCTTGCATGCCCTGTGCTGAAATAGGTGTGTCATTTCAAAGTTAGCTCAGTTCAAAGTTGGTTTTTTTCTTAAACCACCTAAGAAAATATATTAAAACATGTATTCCTTTTTAAAGTGGTGTATGAATTCCTTACAAACTAGACAGGCACCTTTTATCTTAGCTAGCTTTGAACTTGGATGGGTTAGGCTGATGCAAACTTTCTGATGCAATTAAGTAGTCTAATTTCCCCTGCCTTGCAAAGCCTTTGCAGAAGTTACTTTCACTTTTATAGGACACTACATGCCGATGTGGTGATACCAGAATGTTCATTTAACACGTTATGTAAGTAAGCCTAGTAGTCCATGTAAAAGAAAGACAGCCCTTCAAAGGTGTCTGTGAAGCCTGGGTGTCTGTGAAGGTCTGTAACCTTACAAATAACTTAGGGAGATCAATCACTCGGGTGCTGGTGGCTTCTGTTTCCCTTCTCTCCCCTGGCAAAACCGAATAAACTACTGAATATACGTCTGAGAAGACAGCACTACCAAAAGAGTAAGAGTGAGATGGCAGGTGAAATGGATGATAAATAAGTGGAAAGGTGTAAGGGGCACAATCAATAACAGCAAAAGTCAGGAATTGTGTCTAGAAAGCTGGCCCTGGAGTTATTAATTTCCAGAGTGTTCTGCACACCTATGCCATTGCTTTTCCTGTAGTTCCCCTGTGGATCCCTCACACAGTTCCTCAAAGCCTCTGACAAGTTTGAGTCACGGGACAGGGTGCAGGGCTTCTTGCTTTGTTTTCCCCTCACCCTGTCTCCACAGAGTTAACTTCCAGAGTTTGGCACAATAGAAGCAAACACTTCATGGAAGAAAGTTTAAGGAATGACTGATTTTATTTGGGAACTAGATTGATTGCAAGGAAAATTATTATTTGGGATTGTTTTTCTGGAAATTTTCCTACAGATGCCTGCCATCAGGTGACTGAATGAGCATTCACTCAGCTGGTAAGTCGAATTAAAGACATGTCTTCAATGTAACCTTCAGAAATTGAGAGAAGAGCCTTTTTAGCTATTGAGAGAGTTTAGGTAGCAAATATCTTGGGAATCTAGCAGACTAATATATGAATACTTGTTCAGTGTTGTCCCCCTTTCCACCAGCACAAAGCTTTTTTTGGAAAATGAAACAGCAAAGCAAAGGAAGCCAACTGCAGTCTGAAGCCAGAACAGCTGTTGAAGCTTTTTGGAAAACAACCCTTTGATATCTCTCACATCCCTGAGTTGTTCTCTGCAGCTTTCTCGCTGATCAACATCTTACTTCAGCTGCTTGGTCTTCTGTGGTCTCATGTCCACCCTCTGTTTAGCTAACGCACTTTGACATGGTTTCACAGAAGGGATTTAATCCTAAAATCAAAAAGTATTTGGAGCACGTGGGCACTGCCACATGGATACAGACCTGCTTGTGTTGTGCCCCTTCCCCAGCCTGGGGCTGTTCTGCCTGCTTGGGTGGGACACTACTGGTACAGCACCTGCCCTGGCCTGTGATGGTTTGGGGCCTTAGGCCTGCTCCAAGAAACAGGGCTCTGAGTGATCTGGTAGGAGGGGGTAGGATGGAATGGAGAAGAATGGAACTTTCATTTCTATTTTTTTTTTTTTTTCAGGTTTGTGGGTGTGAATTGACAATGGTCTGGAGCAGTAATGCAGGAAAGGGAGAGGAGTGAGGGAACTGTGAACTTCAGGGCAAACAAGGGAGGAAGCAGAACAGTAGGAGAAAAAAAGACAGTGTCTTCTTGGGATACACCAGCCAGAATGTGGAGATTAGTCTTGGAAGTATCCTCCTATATGATCAGTGTGCCCAGAAAAGAGAGAAACAGGTATTTATGCATGCCCAGCACACTCTCTTCGAGTCAACTTGCTCAGATTGTTTTCTAGTCACTGAACAGAGGTCACAGCATTCTTGGGAGTGTAACATGCATTGGATATACAGCTTTCAGCACTGCAGGGAAAGGTTTCATAGCAGTGGGAATTGTTAAACATATTAAATTCCTTTCTAGGAGCAGAGTTCATTCAGCTTCTCACCCAGGAAATGTTCATTTATGCTGTTTGCTCGGGCAAGCACCTCCTGAGGGCACAGTTTCAGCTGCTCCATGTAACCAATCACATGCCATTCTCTGACAGCACTTCTTCTTTATCAGCCCATTAAGTGTGGGCTTTCAGCCAGTGAAAACATTGGATATTTGGCAAAGAATTTATAATTAGTAAGCGTTGTGGCAGAATAATGGAATCTGAGGTCTCAGAAATGATCAAGTGTGTCCATTTCCAGCCAATAATCCCATGGAGACAACAAAGTGGAAAGTGAAGAATACCGAATTGAAGGAGGCAGTATGCAGTGTTTGGATTTACTGGAGAGTATCCAGACTCTTTCCAGAGTTTGATAGTGCCTGCAGACCTTGCAGAGAAGGATGTCCTCTCTCCCTCCCTCGCCTGTGTTTAACAGGCTTTGCCATGCCATCTTGCCTGTACCATTTTTTCCTTCCCAGTGCAGATCACTTCTTGTGTTCTGGAAAGAGGTGCACTTAGGAAACCCATTTTCATGATCTTGAAATGGTTTGATATTGAGGACACAGTCACATTGCTGGGAAGGGAGGCTGACAGAGGCTTGAAGTACACTTTCTGTAGGTGTGGCTGGGCAGATTTCTACTCAGTCTCACCATTTATACAGTGGCAATCTCCTTCATTTATTTTGGCTGATGATCCAGGGTGTTTGTAGCCAGTCATCAGCCACTTTCTGCTCTCAGGCAGATATCAAGATATGGATATCAAGGGATATCAAGACATGGCCACTTTCTGTCAACAGTGTTTTTGTTTTCCCCTCTCTTGGCATGCATTTGTCAAGCTTGATTTGGCATCTTTGCTGTCTTGCAGCCCTTTTCCTAAGAACTGTCTTCCAAGCTTTTGACATTTTCTGGCCAGATGTCATCTTGCCATAGCAGAAATTCTTCTCCCCTCACATCAGTGTCCACTTGGTACTGAGAGCCAACCTGTACAACTCCAATGAAAAGCTTTTCTGCATTCAAACTGGAGAGTGTGAAGATAAAGTGTTCCAGTGGTTCTGTTTATTAATGCCAAGTGGGTTGGCAGTGTTTGAGATTTTTTTTTTATACTTTTTCTAGGAGGTTGCAAAGAACTGAGGTGAGGACTTTGTGAACTTGTTTACTAGCAAATAGTGCTCCTGTGACTGTGGTGAGGCAGATAATCTGCCTGAACTCTAACTGGAAGAAATAAAGTTCCAAAATACTTAATTTCTTCTTTCTTTGCCAGACATTTTTGTTACAGAGCCACATGAGCTTTACTGCTGGCACAAGAGAGAGGTTGGGAGGGACAGGAACAGGACCACAGCGTCTGATCTGAAATTCACTTAAACTTCCATGAGATCTTACTCAAAGCTCTCAGCACGTCCCAGGCCAAGTGCTAGGCATGTGAGCTACAGTCTTTGCTGCTACTGCTTTCTGCTGCTTTCTTATCTCTGTAATAAAGCCTGTCATTCACTTTATGACTCTTTCATCTGTGTCCAGTTTAAACAATGCCCTTCAGAAGTATGATTTAGTCCTTGTCAGGACTTGGTATGTGCAGCAGTACTGTGGGCTGTAGCTTCCTTTTGGTTTTATCTATTATACAAATATTTGCATACAGAGGAACAGGATTACCTCTGTTCTCAGTCTGAAGTGCTGAGTGAAAGGTGCTTAGCAGATCTGTGGGATTTGTCCTGAGGGATCAAAATTGTACTTGCAAGTAGTCCTTAGTGGCACGATGACAATATCCTTTCCATTTAAAACAAGGCCTCAGAACATATGAAACAGATTTCTTCTAAATGCCTAGAAGGGGGACTGAGAAAAGCAGAACATCTTATTTTTTGAATCACTGTATCCAGCATCAGAGCCAGCAGAGTATGTATTCTTCTGCTCTTTCTGGTTCACTTCCTTTTTTGGAGCATGAGGGATGGTCTGGGGAGGGAAGACACTGGCTCAATAGATACAGGGTTTGTGGTCCAGGGGCTCAGTTCCAAGTGCAAAAATCATCTGTTCTCAAATGCTTGTTTCTGCACTAACATATGGGACATGACTGGGCTGTGCAGCTACATTCAGGCTTTTCCCTCTGCAGTCTGAGCAGTGTCTCTGGGTGTGTTGCCCCCAGAATCCAGGCTCAGTGCATTTGAAGTGTGCTGAGTTCCAGAGCACCCCTATGCCATGTTGCCAGTACATGAGCACTGGAGATGTCTAGCATGTCATAACAAGTATTTTGCAAAACTAAATGCAGGAGTGACAACATGGGCACATTAGTAATGCATGTGCTATTGATTAGAGGCTAAGCTTTTACTACTGTGCCCATAAATTGCACTTAGTCCTCTTTTTGTTACAAATGGGGTGAAGCTCTTCCCCTGGTGAGTATTTGGCCCAGTCCTAGGTGTTAGAGCAACTTCCTACAGAGCAAACTCCTACAGAGTTCTGATTTGTAGTGCTGCTTTCTTTCCAGGACTTGTGGCAGACTGGCATTGGCACACTCAGGGGGAAGGCAGTGTTGGACAGGAAGGAATTGCAGGATTTTTTAGCTGAGTAGTTTCAGTACTGGCCCTTGGGCAGCCTCAGTACAAACCATATCCATGGGAACTTGCCAGACTGACTTTGCTGCAGCTGAACTTCTCTCAGTGTTGGAGACTTCTTTGTCCAAACCTCTTTTGTCACTCAGGGCTGCTTCTACACAGAAGTTTTTCCCAAAACTGAGGGAAGAGTTGCTTTTCGAAGTGTTTTCTTCCTTACCCATTGATTAATTTAAGGCATACCTTTGTGTCGCCACTGACCTGTCTTACAGCAGCTTTGGGATGGGAAACCATGTGAGTTCTTCTGCAGCTGTTGAAAGTGTTGGAATGTTCTTGTAAATGCCTCAGGTTGTGTTAATCAGACCTTGAGATAAGGTAGCTCAGTAGAGCCAGTAAACATCTTATGAGACCGTAAGTTTCACTTTCAAGTTCTTGGATCTACTGCTTTTCCCCGATGTAGTGAATGGTAGGGCACTTATTTAAATATAACTTTCATTCTCCAGTTTTGAAACAGAAGTAGTAATCTTGAATTTTTCAGTTTAGTTTAAATGAATAAAAGCTTGCTTTCATGAAATACAAAGATTGACCTCTTCTGAGTTCAACATGCACATTGTTTTGTTTTTTTTCTTTTAGTGTTTAGAAATATCTACTGCTATGACATTTTCCAGTTGGCTCAGAATTTAAACAAACTTTTGCAGCCTTTTATTTCCCAATAGGAAATTTCTGAACAAACCTTGCTTTGTCTGAGGCCCATTTCCCCCTGTTTCTTTTTCCTGCTGAAAGGTATAGCCTCATTCAATCTCCTTGAGGGAGTGGATGGAAATCCTAATGTCTTCATAGTTGTGGGAGAAGGCAGATGGAGAACACAGAGAGAGAAGCAAAGACAACTTCATTAAGAGGAAGCAGTAGATAACCTTTGGGATAAATAATGACACAAAAATTATCTGATAGGATATGGGGCAAAGGCTTATTTGAATAGGGACAACCTGGTGCAAAATGGTTGATGAAGAATGGATCACAGGAGATTCAGTGCTCCAGAGAAATAAATCCACTGATGCCTAACTACAAACAGTCTTCCCAGCTATGCTGGCAGCACTAGCCATAATGCAGAACTCTGCTATAATCCCACCCCTCGAAGGCAGCATGCTGTCTGGAGAGCACTCAAGTCTTTGACAATAAAGCCAAAAGTGATCTCTGGAGTTAAGATAATCTTCAGAGCCCAAAAATTGCTCAGCAGAATTGCACATTTGTGAGCACAGTTTTGGATTTAGGAACCCAAAATCTGCCATAATCTTGCTTCATAAACCTATATTTCTTATCCAGCTTGCTGGGGGGAGGGAGTTTAAATGTCTTAGGAAAATGAAAACCTCATCCTATGAAAGAAAAACATGGACATAAATTATGTAAGACATCTTTTTTATCAAGTATAAGCTAGGAAAGAGCAATTATGTGAATTATATGGTGATAGGAAGTAAGATAATATTACTACCCATCTCTATGCTTTTGTTCTTCTCAGTTTTAACGTATTTTTGAACAAGATGAGATAATTATCTGTACAACATGTAACTGAAGGACAGCAGGAAAGCAGCTGGAGAACTTTACATTATACTGTAAGGGACTATCAACAGCAAGCAGGAAAGGTAATTGTGAATTTCCTATTATTCCATGGAGAGGGAAAAAATACCTGAATTTTTTCTTACCCCTGGTAAAGCGAGGAACTACAAAATGAGGCAGTCTTTTAAAACTGTACAATGCTTCTGCCAGTGATGCATTGGTATTTATGTAGGAACTATTTCACCAGAAGTACAGATGGGGGGAAAGGAGGGATACATGCTATATTATTCCCTCACAGAAAAGAAAAATCAATCCATTCTCATAAATAATATACAAAATTCTCAGGAAGATCTAAATTGAATACACTTAAGATGTCACCAGGGTTCTAAGCCTCACTGGCCAAAGATCTGGCTTGGGAAGAGCTTTATTCAGTTCAGTTACTAGCAAAATCTGGGTGGACCTGATCACCCTCACTGTCCATCCCAGCCTCTGGAGGAAGGAGAGCTCTTTTCCCTGGATAACTGAACAATCAGTGCATTGCTGCACTAAAACATTTGGGGAGGGCAGCGGGGCTGCTCCTACCTCCAGGAGATTAAGCAGCACAGCAGGGGATGGACTCTAGTTATAGATTTTCTACCTTCAACTGAAACAGTGTCAAACTTGTGTAAAAACAGGAATTGTCTGGTTTAATTCAAGAGTTGACATTGTTGTCATTTACTTAACCCTAAAAGAAGTTTAATATGCCAAGAACTTTAGTGTTCAATGTAAAAATGATACCAGGTCTTGTTTACTGGGGTTTGGAGTTTTTACCTTGCAAATCCAATGTTAATTCCCCTATTTTATATCTGCCTTGCCACTTTTCTTCTATATTTGCAGAGCAAGATAATTGAGCTACAGGTTGTTATGAAAAGGCCATATCACATGACTGTATTTAATTGTTTTCTGGACAACTGGCTGATTCAAGACTTGAGTACATTCAAATGGCAAAATGTTGACATTTTGCTTCTCTTGGATTTCAGTGCCCTTACCAGAAATTTCACTGATTGCTCCATAGCCTTGTTTCTGATGTTTGCTTTTAGTTTGCCTTCTAATGCTGTAAAAACATAGGAGTTTAAATCCAGCAATATAGGGGAAGTCAGTGCATCATAGGCTTTCCATCACTTGCAGTTAGTTTAATGTTTCTACTGATTCTGTGACTAATGGTCTGTGATGGCAAACTACACGTGGGCTCCCTGTGAATTCAGGTGTTCTGACGGAACCTCCTTTGAGCACTATCTTGTTGGGGCTTGATGGTTGGGTTTTTCATGATTGCTGATCTAAGTGTGTTGCTATTGGTGCTGGTCCCTGAGTGGTTAATCTATTGTTTGTGAGGAGAAGTTGTAACACAGCCGAAGTGACAGGTCATTAACTTTCCAGGGCTAATTAAGGAAGAGATGGGGCCCTCTGCCCTTTGGGTGATGGGTGCAGTGGGAGAGCAGCTCAGCCATTAACAGCAGACCTTACACAATGCATCTTTCTGTGACTTTGTCCTGCATTTCTGAGCTCCTCCTCAGGTCTTTTATAAATTCCTACACAGATGTACTTTTAGCTCCCTTCCTGTCAGTAAGTAGTTGCCGAGCCTCCACCTCATTTTATTTCTCCTTCTCATAGGGCAGGGAGCAGCACATCCTGTGGCTGGCCAAGAGCTAACCAGCTGCTGGCTCTTGCCTCCCAAGTAGTAGATGGGTCATCCCAGATAAATCCAAGTTTGTAGCTGTTTGTACTTTTTCCTCTGAGATTAGATGAGCAGAGAAAATGAAAGTAGTTTCCCCTCTCTTCACACCTGTGGATATTCAGAGGGCTGGAGAGAGTGCGTAACCGGTGTTTTAAGATTTGTAGCAAATTGGATTGGAATGAACCAATCCATTGAAACTTTCATGGCAGGAATAAGAGGCAAAAGAGGCAGCACAGTAACTTGAACTATATTTTCTCGAAAAATCAAGACAAAAAACCAGTGTGCTTTGAGAAAATTCTGCTATGTGCATCAGCAGCTGCCAAATTTAAAGCAAGGGAGCTGTTCTACTGAAATTTCCTGGCTGTCCCATGGAACCGCAATTCTGCCTCCACTGTATTTCTACTCCAACTGCTTTCCTATCCTAGGCATTCTTTCTAAAGTAAGCTGACACTTCCCTCCTCAGTCCCCTCCCAAAAATAACAAAAGCAAACAAATCCTCCATCATTTTCTAGAAGTGAGTATGCTGCAGGTGGTTTAAATACCAAGTGTCCTTCTATTTAGAAATTAAAGCCTTTTCCTTATCTCTGGGCTGACAGATCTTTGACTAATGGACCTTTTTTTTCTATAATAGAAAGTTTTTAAAACTATTCAAAAAGACTTTGGCAAATATTACTCAGGCAGTAATTGAATAAAGTCTCGAGTTGCTTGATGCTGCCCCTCCCTTTTCTCCTGAGTTTTTTGTATGCATTGCTTTTTGCCTATAAATAACACAGAGATCTCTGAAAAGGGAAACCTCTTTTGAGAAGAGATATTGTCATCTGGCAGCTACCCAGTAAGGCCCTATTGGCTGTGTCAGTGCGCTTCCCTAAGAAAAAGAAAGTCTAATGTTAGTTTAGGCAAAAAACCAAACTAACAACAACTACAAAAAACCCACTCAAAACCTCACTGTATTGTGTTTGCTGTTTAAAGGGAAAGAAACAAAGAAATGTTTATCTTCCTGTATAAGCACGCATGGGCAGCCTTTAATGCTGCAGCTGAAAACACTTCTTAATTCCTCTTATCACTGGAGATCCTGTAAAGCTGAGGATGGTCTTTTCTGGAAGGTACCTGGGAGCCAAGAACGGGCAGCTGGAGCACAAAGAGCAGTGCCAGGTTTTTGCCTGTGCAGGGAGCTCCAAGTGCTGAGACTAGAAACTCCTCTCTGCTCTGTGCATCTGCAGAGCCTAAGCCTGCCTCTGCCTTGGCTCAGTGCTTCAGCTGTACCACCACACTTAGAAAGAGGAGCCCAGTAGGCCAGAGAGTTTTGTGATATTTCCCTGTGGGATATGTCTGCCATGCCATGGTGACTGCCTCTGTGCTCTAAAATAATACAGCAGAAAACTCGTGTGCCTGTGTGCAAGGCACAGATGTGAATGAGTGCGTGTTGATGTCATGGTTCAAAACATAGCTGTCAGCTCACTGCCACTAGTTATTTTTACTTGACCGTGCCTAGGAACTGAAATTGTGCAAAACTTTGTTCTGACCAGCAAGGCATCCAAAAAACAGTGTCTACCCTTCCCACATCCTGTCCTGTTGATTTCTTAGTTGCATTCATGCTATTTTTCTAAAACAGCCTGATCTGGTTAGTATTACTTCATCACGTATTAGGATGTGATATTAGGGTCGTAAAAATAGTGTTTTTAAAGGTTCTTGAATTCAGAAACTCCAAATTAGACTGAAATGGTCACAGTAACTTCATGTAAATGTCTTCCTTTCACTTCAAAGTGTTAAAAGATGAAATACCAAAGTTAACTACATGTCTATCAGATGAGGTTTTTCCTCTTCTCTCTCTACATATAATTCAGTGGTATGTGCACTCAAACAGCCACAGTTTATATGTAAGTTATTGAGTCTGACACCTTCTCTGACCTCTCTTTATTACATAGAAGCTTATCTTGGATTCTCAGTTACAAATTACCATAGATATTCAAAGCTGGTTTTTCTCTTATTATTTTGAAAAATGTGGAAGGAGCAAATAGCACAAACCTACTCTCCATTTTAGACAGGACTCCAGCCTGAAAATAACTTTTTGGTAGTTTGGATATAGCCAAAAGTTCCTTGTAAACTTAGATAATTGTTCCTGTGCTTCTGGAAACCAAAGGAAACAAACTTGGAATGAATTGCTAAACATTAAGTTGGTGGCTAAGCTTTAATCAGATTTGAGCATAGTCAAACATCAGTCCTTATTAGAACTTGAACCCCTTGTTCTCTGCCCCATAATAAACTTCAGAAATCTGAAGCACAAATAAGATAACATTAAGCATGCACATGAAAGTCAGGTCAGTATATCCATATCATGATTTAGGCCCCAGCACTCCCAAAACCTTAATGAGCTTTGTAAAGCTAATTTCCAGATGCCCCCTCACATGGCCACCCAGAGCTGTATGAGCTACCACCTCCTTTCTCCCAGCTGTATCAACTTTGATCAACTTTGATCACCAAAAAAATTTACCAAAGCCACTTGTACTTTGCCTATATCTTGAACACAGCAGGAAGATGTACTCTGGGTTCTCTCACAATGTATTTTCCCCAGGCACTTCTGGTTTGCAGCAGGAGCAGGGGAGAAGGTTCAGAACTCAGGTGACCTGGAAGAAGGACATCATGGACTGTGATGAGAAGTGTGTGGAGAAAAGTAGGCTCATCCTCATATCCAGAAGGTAAACCCATTTTAGGAGATGGCTTGGGCTGTCACTTGGTGTTTGAGCTAGAGATTTACAGTGTCAGTGTAGTTTAAGGAGACTTACAATGTTGATGGGTATCTGGTGTGGATTGGCCTTAAGAGTAAGAAATATATTTAGCAGAGACTTCAAGATAAAAATACAGAGGTTTTCATTATTCAAAATTGAATCATTGCTGCTGCTTCCTCTTTTCTGGTTAATGTCACCAAAATTCCCTAGGAAATGTTTCACAAAGAAGTACTGCCTGGCTTCTGTTTCTGCTCATTGTCCTTCTACAAAATAAGCAGTTAATTAGTTGCTCAACTGAAGCATTTGGAACCACTGAAGTAGTTCTTTCACCTTCATCAGAAGGTGAAATTTGCTTTTCTTAATTGCTGCTATGTAATAAAATATTACTGTTAAAGGCTTTGTAACCAAATCTCAGTCCACGATAAGCAAATACGGGAAGGCCAGGGAATTGTTGGAGGTTTAGACTGTCTTTTCCTGGAATGATAAGGAAATAGATTTCTTGTTAAAGCTAGTACAGCTCAGGGTAATGGTTCATGATGTCGCAAGGACAGTGATGAGACAAAACCACGCAGTGGGTCAGGTTGGTAGGGGCCACTGTGGCTCATCTGGTCCCACTTCCCTGCTCAGGCAGGGTCATTACAGAGCACAGGACACAGGATTGTGTCCAGATGGTTCTGAAATAGTTCCAGTGAGGGAGACTTCCCAGCCTCTCTGGACAATCTATCCCAGTGCTCAGTGACTGACAGTGAAGAAATTCTTCCTCGTATTCAGGTGGAACTTCCTGGGCATCAGTTCCTGCCCATTCCTCCTGTCCCATTGCTGGGCCCCAGGGAGCAGAGCCTGGTCCCTGCTCTGACAGACATTGGTGAGGTTCCTTCTCAGCCATCTCTTCTCGAGGCTGAGCAGCCCCAACTCCCTCAGCCTTTCCTCACAAGAGAGATGCTCCAGTCCCCTCATCCTCTTTGTCACCCTCTGCTCCAGGAGCTCCATGTCCCCTTTGTCCTGAGGAGCCCAGAACCGGACCCAGCACTCCAGAAGTGCCTCAGCAGCGCTGGGCAGAGGGGCAGGGTCACCTCCCTGAGCTGCTGGCAGTGCTCTTCCTAATGCACCCCAGGATCCCAAGGCTGAGCTCAGTGCAAGCATTGTGACTAGAGGAGGAGAAGGGTTCCTGTTATTCACAAAACAAATGAACGTTCTCTGAGTATGTTACAGCCTCCTTCAGGATCCTCCTGGCTCTGATAACCTTCTGTGTTCGTTGTGGGGTGATCTTCCTCCCACTGCGTGAGCATTCCTTGGGCTCCCAGAGCCCTTTAAGAAGCCACACAAATGCTGGTGAGCTGTAATTGCACTTCCAGAGAAAAGAAAGGATGAATTTTGAGGCATGGACCAATTTTCTTCTGGGGTTTTTTTTCTGTTTATTTTGGATGTCAGAAGTAAGCCAGCAGAAATCACAGAGAATAATGCAAAGGCTGTTTCTCAAATTGTTTTTATGGGAGAAGCTGTGCCAGAAAGACTGCTGGAGAGTAGAGCATGTCACATCAGCCTACATGAATAGGAGGTCTGCATATGTGCACATTTCTCTCTTTTCAACAAAGCATTTTAGCAAAAGCAATGATCAGGAGAACCACGTAAAGCTACTGAAAAATTATTTGACTGTCATCAAGGATGGTTTTGCTCTCCTTAACCGTCTTTCCTCAGCTGATTAATTGAAAAAAACCAAAAAAAAAACAAAAACCAAAAAAACTCTCTTTCTAACGTTCTCTTGATTAGAAACTGGTGGATATTATCTACTAAGCAAAGGCAGTGGGCAGTTTGTTGCAGGCTGTATCTTGTAAACTTGACATTCTGTATCGTGTTGAATTGTTTCTCAGAAAGGAGCCTTTAACCTGGCAGCAGAGGTGAAGCTGCTTCTGTTAAAGTCCACAGAACATTTTCCACCTAGCTCTACTTTCAGTTATGCTGAACACTGTTAAGTATCTGAGGAAAGTCCTGTGAATTCAGCAGGAGTTACTTCCCCTAAGTGGGAGCTCCGATATCGTGTTAAAGAAATCAGTGCAAACCGCGCAGTTCACACTAAGCCAAGATAGCTGGGAAGTGATCTGTACTGACCATGGGGCTTCCCCACACCCATGCTTGTGTTCAGCACCCTGCTCAGCAAATTAGTGCTGATTCTCTACCACGCAGCAGCTTGATAATCCTCAGACTGTTATCTCTTATACTACAGCTCATCTATTAACTTGCTCCAAAACCATTCCGCAGCCATCCTCTGCAGTTAGTCCTTTATTAAGTTATTGACTAAAAACCAGGAGACTGTCCAGGCAGCTCCAAAGAGCCATTGTGCCATTGTTAACAGAGTGCTGATGGTGCAGCACTTCAATCGGAAAGCGTTCTAAGGAGACGCGTGATTGTTGCATCCTTAGCCAGCTGCTGCCTCACACCTCCCTGCTGCCACGCAGCACGCTGTAAGGGATCCCTGCATTCCCAATAACCTGCTTTTGTTGCAGAGGTGTTTCCCTGATAAAGAAATTAGCAGATGTATGAAATTCTCCTGGAAACTAATACAAACTTGTTATCCAAACATTCATGCATACCTATAAGATACCTCTATTCACGTTTTTTTGGGTTCTCAGCCTTGACAGTACCCATAAGTATTTTAACTTAAGTTCATTCTAAAGGTAATTGCATTTTTTTGCTCGCTAAGATTTTGTTGGGAGTTTTCTGAGAAGCTTGATAGAAACTTTGGCACCATCATACATAAAATCAGGATATAAAACACTTTATGGTGTGATATGGGTGTATGTTGACACACACAGGCATCTGCTCTGCTGGAATTGTGTCTGTAGGCGTTACCATCCTGTTTAAATATTCCCCATAGCAGGAGCTTACAGGTGCTTTCTTTTGGAATTAGCATGGTTATGTCATATTTATCCTGGTGAGATGCAGAACAGGATACACTCCCAGGCAGCCTGCCATGAATGCTATGGAACAGAACAGAAAAACAGACTGGGTGTGATGCAGATCTTAGGATCCAAGGCTAAAATTCTGCACCAAGCCAAATCAGGGAGACAAAAAGGCTGTGGGGCAGGTTAAAAAAAAAAGGGGGGGAAAATCGTCATAAGACAGACAAACTGTTGCTTAAAATGACTGTGTGGAACCACCCCCGGGATGCAGGGTGCCCAGAAATATCACACTGAAAGTGGCAGAAGATTCATGGTTACCAAAACAAGTCCAAAACTTTATTGACTAATAAGCGTACCATACAAAAATATTTGAGATCTGTCACTTTGTGACATACATTTGTTGTATGACAGTTGTCTGGGAAATCAAAGCAGTCCATGATGAATTGGTTCCTTATATTATCTCTCTGTCTCTGATAAGAGAGAGCTACCTAGAGCAAGCCTGGTGTACAACACCCTCAGTACTTTCCATTAGATCCACCTTTACTGACTTTCTCAGGGTAACTTTGTCCCAGGCAAACTCTTTTCATTCTTAGCATCTTTCTTACTTCTTTACAGTTCATCATATCACTGAAATAAGTCCTCATCCTCTGGGAAGAAGAAATTTCCCTGCAATTCAGACATCTTCATAACATAGTCGTGTATAACAGGTTGAGAGGTGTCATGTCCTACCACCCCAAGAGACTCCAGCCTGTAAGAGTGTTTTGTGTTACATATTGCACTAAAAGTGGTGTGAGACCCAACTCACCAGGGTTTTTTATGTCTCCTGAGTGCCTGCTGGGTGCTGCCCTCCTGTTAAATCAGTTGTCTTCATCTGCTTCATGATAGAAGGCACACAATACAATGCCAAAAAGGGTTGTGGTCTCTAAAGAAAATAAAGGGAATTTTTATGTCTTTATCCTCAAATCGACGAAACTGAGACTCAAATTGTTTAGAACCTTTGGAAATCACAGAATCCTGGCTGGCTTTCCTTCAGGAGGCAGCATTTTTCTCCTCCCAATGCCACAACAGGAGACAGATTTTGTGTCCCTGGCTCTTTTGCATTAGCAATCAATGCTGCCCTTTGCCATGGCCACATGAATCTCCTTAACCCTGGTGTCCTCATCTTCCGCTTTCCCTTTCCCCGCTGCTTGCTCATGGCATCAGAGAGTATCTGCCTCAGTCAAATATTAGTAAGATGGCCACATTTCTATTAAAACTGTTGTAGGTTTTTAAGGAGAGTTTGAAGGAACCACAGAAAATTCTGATTATTCTGTGAAATTCTGACTACTCTATGAATTCTGTGATTACTCTGTGAAAAATGCTTTTCATTTACTGGTATGGTGCAGCATCAGTGCAGCCACTGTAGCCATGCAGGGCTGTAAGGACAGAGCATTGCACTGCCATGGGAACACCACCTTGTGTAGAGTTGCATCACACAAAACAAGCATTTTGCAAGGCTTCGTGCCATGGTTTGGTTTCTGGCAGCTCAAATGTGAAACCTGAAACATCTCATTTGTGAATGAAACTTTCTGAACTCAATGGAAAAATTTTTTTAACATCCTACACCCGAAAACTGGTAAGTTCTCTGCATCTAAACATAGATTATACAGGAAAGTGTAAAGATGTCCAGAGGATCGTAGGATTACTAGAGAATTGTTACTAAGGAGTTTACTCCAATGCTGAAAAGAGATACATTAGGTCGAAATCTAAAATACTAGCTTGGATTTTGTTGGTATTGTATGGCACCTTTTCAGTACATTTAGTTATATCTCAGTGACTAGTGGTTTGTTGTGGTATGTGTAGGACGAGCCATGATGTCTGTGTTGGTGTCAAAAGTTGCTGATGGCCTATGACTGAGCCTTCTGCCTCCAAGGGATATGTGACAGCTTAATTGAGAAATTAAACAGGATGGTAGAGGGGAAATCCTGGAAATAGTGAGCAGAGAGTCTGAACAAAAAGGCTGAACCAAGGATAAATCTGGGGCTTTAACCATGTTTTCCCACTGATTCGTACAGTAAAGGTTCCTGAGGAACTAAAGTCTGATGATTCATTCAGTTACTGATGCCTGCAGTGTCTTTGGTTTGCAGTGTAACAGTAACTTGGGATGGAGTGAGAAGCAGTGCATTAATCCCTCCCAGCTGCCCTCCTTGCAGCAGAAAGAAGCCAGCAATGTCAGTCATGTTGAGAGACACTGCAGAGCACAGGTTAAACAAAGATTGCACAGCAAGTCCTTTGATTCCTGTGCTGCTTCTCTCAAAATGTAGTTGCAGAGGGAGGCCAGTGCAAAAGACAACTTCATCTGAAGAAAGCAGCTGTGTGAGGGCTGCGGGGCCAGCACTGACTCAGGCCCTCCCCTGGGAGCTGGGAATGTTTGCAAGGAGAAGTGTGTTGAGCCAGTGCTTAGCCTAGCTGCTCCCATCTGGAACCTCATCCATCCATCTGATGGAACCTCATCCAAACACAAATGTTGGAGCTATATTGCTTTTCCAGGCCAGCAAGTTAGATTTATCCCTGCTCTGATCTGCTTTAGTTTACTGGAGTCATTCAGTGACAGGTCTGACAGCAGTGTACCTGGCAGAGCTGAATATCAGGTTTGAGCATGGGGAAATAGAGAGGTGTGGGAAGATGGGAGGATTGAGATGGAGCCTTTTTCCTTCATGTTGTGAGGCTGAAAGTGACCCCTTCCCCAGACACAGTGGCTCAAGGGTTTCCAGGATTACGAGGCTTCACTTCCTCCACACTTGACAAGTTAGAGTTTTCATGTTGAGGGGTGTACACATAATGCTTTGAAACATTTTTCCTCATCTTACTATTATGCTCTTATGGATCTTCCACACCAACAACATACTCTCTGCTTTTCTCACTGCCTCAAGGCTTTGACCCCTATTGGCACCTCTTCTGAGCAAGGAAAGCACTGGCCTCAAATGCCAGTCACAATTCCTGCCCAACTGCAGTGTCTGGGACGGGGCACAGGATGGTCCTGGTTTCTCTGTGCTTGGGCTGCAGTCTGCAAGGAATGGTTCATTTGTGGCAGATGCAGAAAAGATAAAAAACTCCCCTCTCCTATTTCAAATTAAAAATCCATCTCCTTTCTTCTTTTTTTTTTTTTAATGAATCCAAGCCCAACAAATGAAGAATTCTGACCAAGGGGCTGATTTTACCCACTGACCACAAGTAATGGTCGGAACAATGCACTGGTGGTCCTTTGTGATACTCAGTCCCAGAAGACTGTGGCCTCTTCCTTATTTTTAACAAGCATATTTATGTGCTCCAAACCTCATCCACAGGAATGAAAACAGCACCAGCTGAAATTCAGGTGGTGCGAGCATGAATGACTTCGTCTGAAAAAAAAAGTTTAGATTTCAAAACATGTTTTACCAGTCAGCTAAAGAAATCTCTCTTGCTGGAGAAAGAGGAGGTTTTGTCATTCCCCACCCCACAACACAGGCACAGATCTCCTGTCATGTGACTGAAACAGGCTTGATGCCCTGATCATAGAGATCCCAGCCTTTTCAGGATATTCTTTTGGGTGAGAAGAGACTTTCGAAGCAGCTAAAGTTTGTGCAAGGATATGTTATGTCAAGAGCAGGGAGAAGAATTCAGTGTTTGTCCAGGCATAGCAATGACTTGGCGTGGGCTCAGTCCTGCTCAACAGCTTCTTGTCTGGAGCCAGCCTGTAAACTCAGCAGCAAAATATCTAATCAGCTGGTCCAATTGCTGTAGGGTGGTTTCTTTTTAAAAACTGCCATCATGTTAGAACATGTGATTTATCTTCTAATGAAATAACATCCCCACCCTTAATTTGTAATTTAAGGATACAGAGGCTGTGATGAGCCTTTTATAAATAATATTCATAAAATCATTTACATGTGTCATAATTGTGCTGGAGGTTGTGAAGGCTTTGCCCTTCTCTGGAGAGAAAAGGGCTGAGACAGGGTTTGAGTGTGGGTGTGTTGTCACACTGTAAGAGTGTTGATTTGTGGTGCATTTTTTGCATCCCAATCACCTGAGTTGGAACAGCTACAAAGCTCCACCAGATGAGTTCATGCACAGCAGTTCAAGGGCTGTCTGTGCAGCGCTCTTTTCACTTATTTCCTTTCTCAGTTAAATTTTTTAAAAGTAGGAATTAAGAGATAACTGACATTGTAAACACTAAATGAGCAATAATTGTGAAAGCAGGAGTGCCCCGGGATGCAGAGAGCAGGATACACACAGCAAACAAGCTTGGAAAGGAACTTGAGGGGGATGTTTACAACATCCTCTGTCTTGCTTAAGCCTGCCTGTGCACATGATCGGTGAAGGTAACGTGTGACTGAGCAGACACCCACAGCAGTGTGCTACAGGGCAGGGATTAAACTGCTTCCAGCTAATGATTGGAGCGGCATCCTTTGGTAGTGCCAGCAGCAGGAGGCCCCTCGGTCACTCATGCCGTGTTTTGCTATGTTCCAGCAGCGCCCAGGGAAGATTTCCTTGCAGAGCATGACCAGCTGTGCTGGTGTCTCAGCCTGCATCTTCCCACTCAGGGTGGCCTATTTCTAGCGCTCCTCTTGGGGCCCAGTGCCCTCACAACTGATGTGCCACGGAGACATCGAGTTTCAGGAAAGGGAACTGCATTTGGCGTTCCAGATGTCAGTTTTAGTCCCTGTAGAAACAAAATAATTCTCCTGCCTTCCCAGAATACAAAGATTAGCTGCTGAGGATCAGTGGGGTTATCATTTAACCAGGAGCTGATCAGATCGCCCGAAGGGATGTTTGTGTGTGCCAGGCGTACCTGTTAATGGCTTTCCAAGGAAAACAAGGGATCATCAGTGTCTGGAGAGGCCACCTGAGGAGTGGGACATTAACACATCTTTGCTGTGAGCTCAGAAAACCTTTCAAAAGTGAGAGCAGTGTTAGCAATAGCAGTTTCCCTGGAAAGGAGATTCAAATTCTTGTAAATCACATGTTCTAACACAAAAACTGAAGTACACCACATGCCTCTCCTACCCATGTTTTTCTTCTTCATCTCAGTCCATTGTTTTTCAGGCCAAGTCTTCCTAAGGCTACTTTTTCTTTGCTTTTTTCTTCAACTGGATTAATTCTTTGTTTTCTTCTTGGAAATGGCCTCACTTTTCCTACCCCTATATTTATTTTTACCCTCTTTCTCTTTTCCTTCTCAAAAAGTGCAGCTGAGAGAGCTGGCATCACCACACAGTGCCTGCCTCTGAGGTGCAGGAGAATAGAGGTGGCATCTCCTCACTGGCCACAAACTAGTTACAGCATGTATGTCTGTACTCTAAGCTCTATTCAGAGTCAGTGGAGAGAAATGATAATTTTTAGGGCAGAAATGCCCTGAAGTGTGTTAGATAATGTTTTTGAGATGAGACACACCTAGATTCTTTAGTGTCCAAATAAATCAGGGACACAAGTACATTTAGTTAAATTTGTATTTAACCTCACTCTTTGAGTCAGTTACTGACATAGTGAATGACTTGGGCAAGTCATCAACCTGTAAACAGAATAATATTTCAATTCTGCTGAAGACTATAACTTGGTTAAGTTTTACTTTTGCTACAGAAGGATTTGGCTTTGTGCAGTGCTGTTATCCTATGTTACTTTTGCCTTCTTTTTTAACCTTTGGACTCTTTTGCAATAGAAAATTGTGTCATTTCTTTAATTGGCAAGGGCTGGCCCAACATCTGCAGACTCAGAGATCAGAGCTGGAGTTTAAGACCCCTCTGTTACAGGCCAGGACTCCTCTGTCCAGAGAGCAGCTAACCCCTCTCTTTCCAGAGGGCTGCTGCTGTTTTGGGGAAGAGAACAAGAAAGGATATTGAACACTGTCCTCTTTGCTTAGGAGCATTTCTTGTCCTGGCTGCATGGTGGCACTAGAAAGGTTCACTGCATCAAAACAGCCCTCCAACCTGTGACAGGTGGAGGCAGCAAAAGGCCAGGATCGGCCCTGCTGTTCTTGTCTCCCTGGGGGAAGGTGGGGATAGGACAGCTGGAAGCATCAGCAGGTCTCAGAGTACCTGAACTCAGACAAAGCACACGGCACAAGAGAAGGGCTCAGCAGAAAATGTGCCTGATGCAGTGGCTTTGGCAGCATTACCAGGTCTCTCCGTTTCATTATGAATTCATAATATTTAGTGACATAAAATTCTCAGTCTGTTTTCAAAAGCAAACAAACAAATCCCCACGCAAAACCAAGTTTTTGTCAAGGAGAAAAAAATGGCAAGTATAAACCATAAAGTCCAAGCCAAAAAAAAATTGTTGACCAGCAGGATCCAAAGTTAACTGTGAAGTTGCACAATTTTATTCAATGCTATCAATTTCTAGGGTCCAATTCACAGATGTTGAGCATCCCTGAGCCTCCTCTATTTTCTGTAGTATTAAGACACATCAAGGCCACCCCATGATATTTTCTGTCTCACTCCCTGCTTTATCCCGTATTTAATTGCATCTGAAATCTGAGGTCACCAGATGCAGCTGTGCTTGCTTTTGCAGAATTCATGAACTGCACATTAGCACAATTGAAACCCTTCTGCTATTTTCATCCATGCTGATTTTTACCCAACAACATTAATATTCTTCATTTTTATATTCCACAACTTTACCCAATTCTTCTTTTGCCATGCAGTTCTCTGCTAGGTTTGCTTCTACCATACCTGATTTCCTCACAGGAACATCTTGACTTATAAAGGGGAGGACAATTCATCCTTCACTTCATCCTTTGCAAGTTGGGTTCACAGGTTCTGTAGATTGAGGTGCTGGTCATGTCCTTGAAAAAAAGCCCCTGCATGTTCAGTTCCATGCATGACAGATAAAATAACAGGATATCCATTATTAGTTTTCTTAAACACTGCTGGCTTTTGGTACAGGATGTACCCAAGGGAATGACCTTGCTCAGTCATCATTATGGTGACAGCTTCCTCCATCTGCCCTCTGAGGAGGCATCTGCAGGGGACTCCCTGTTCTTTCCCTTCTTTCCAGAAGGCAAGTTTGTGCAGTTTGATGCCCACAGTCTGCAGGTGCTGTGCTGTTTTACCAAGGTGCTACCTAGCTCTTGTATGTTGGACCACACACATGGAAGTGGCCTTCACCTGTCAGAGCATCAGCATTTAAATAAGACAGGATGGTTCTGATGTTGTGCAGTGCTGTGGGATAGCACTTCTCACCTTGTCAGTTAGATCTGCAGGAACTGTGACCCTGGTTACCCTCAAGATTTACAACTTTCAAAGTGTGCTGCCAGAAAAATCTCATGCTGTGATGGTGTGAAAAAAAATTGCATGAGAAAGAACAACTTCTTGATGCAAACCCATTTGGTTACGTCTTCTCTCCTTTTACTTCCTCCTCACCACCTGAGCAAAAAGCAAGCAAGAACAGCAAGGACCACAAAAGCAGCTTGTAGCACAGAGAAGCTGCCCATAGTTAGGAAATGGGATTATGAGCCACCCACAGCCCCTCGCTCACTGTCTCACAGTGGGAGGGAGTTGGGAGAGTAAAAGTGAGAAAACCTGGGGGTTGAGATAAAGACAGTTCAATAGGAAACGCAAAAGCCCCAAGAAGAAGCAAAGCAAAGCAAAACAAGGGATTAATTCACCACTTGCCATGGGCAGGTGGGTGTTCAGCCATCCCAGGAAAGCAGGGCTCTGCCATGCCTATTACTTGGGAAGAAAACGCTCTCATTCTGAACATCCCCCCTTTCTTCTTCTCTAGATTTGTATGCTGAGCATAACACCCGTATGGGCTTGGATGTCTTGTGGGTCACTTGGGGTCAGCTGCCCTGGCTGTGCCCCCTCCAAGTTCCTGCACACCCCCAGCCTCCTGGCTGGTTGGACGGGGTGAGGAGCAGAAAAGGCCTTGGCTCTGTGTAAGCACTGCTTGCCAATAACAAAAACATCCCTGAATTATTAACACTATTTTCAGCACAAATGGAAAACACAGCCCCATACCAGCTAACTAGTCAAAACCAGCACAAATTTTAGCTCAGCTGACTAGCAGTTCTTCCTACTGGAGCTAAAGGAAAAGCTGATGCAGAAGATGTTGTCTATATTCTCAGATTTTGGCAGTTACGGGCACTAAAAATACATATGAAAGAAGAGGACATAGTCTGAAAGCAGCAAGGACTGCCTAAATCTGAGGTAGCAAAGTGGCTGAGTTTCCCATGTATCATTTGGGAGTGGGTATCAGAACAGGCTGTGTCTGTTAATGCTTTCTCCAGTTACATTTGAGCTTGGGGGTCCCATTTTAAACCCTAGTAGTTAGTCCTGCTTGTGTAATTTACTTTGCTCATGCTGATAGGTGCCTTTCCTCTTTCCTGTTTAATTATGTGGAAACATACCCTAACTATGAATATAAGTTAACTCCTACTCAGTGCTATTAGCTGCAGCTGGCATATGGAGGCAGCCTTGAAATCTTCTGTCCTGAATCGCCAGCTGTTTTTCCCAGGAAACATTCCTGGAATAGAATACAGCAACGTTTTCCTGCAAGACATTTGGCTAAATCATTTAGCACACAGTGCTTGTGGTATCTTTTACCTTATCTCTTCCGAGTGCTCTAATATCTAGTGAGCTGCTGTTGCCTGCACAGAATGTACTCATTTGCTTTAAATTCTTGTTAACATCAGCTGAGCTCTGTGTAACTTGGGAACAATCTGTGTTTCCTGTAGTCAGAACCTGCTTCATGTGCCTCAAAGGCACTTATGCCCTGGAACATCTATCCCACTAGGACAGCTGGTGGCAACCCGGTGCTTTTCTTGTTCCTGGATCCCCTTGAAAGAGGATGTATGGAATGCTGTTATAAACAGGTGTCAAAATAGCTTTGAATTGATACTATAAATCATTAAGAGAAAGATGCATTCCACTCTGATGCAGATACACAGCCCTGCAGGCAGTGAAGGAAATGTTCTTTGAATGACAGTCCCTGCCAATCAGGAGTGGAACACAGCAGTAAGAAGCACTGTGAAGAATTTGGGGTTCAGGTAGCCAGTTAAACAAAGTATTCTCCCAGAGTGGTTGAGTCTGAAGTACATAGAGAGGTCATAAATAATATGCAAAGGATCTTGCAGCTGCCCAGGATGTGGGAAAATAAATGTGGGGTTTTTTCTAAAGATTGCATCTGTCTTTAATTCTGCAAGTATAAAGCCCTTGCTTTGTAGTTTAAACAAATTGGTACCAAAAGTTGAAGAGAAAAAGCTGTTCTCAGGCAGAAGCATGCTTGCATAAGAGAAGGTATTTACAAGAAGTATGAAGCTGTAACTCCTTTTGGTTTCTATATCTTGTACTAGAATAGAGACCATTATCTCTCTAAGGGCAGAAGTCCTTGTTCATGATTGTCGGGTTATAATGGAGTCCAGCAGCATCAGGTGATTAGAAATGCACCGAGTTGGAGGTGCCTTAAGCTAATTAAGGTAATTCCTACTGGAGTGGACAGTGAACTTCATATTGGGGCATATTCTGTTATAACTATTTTGACCAAGTAATTTCAGCAGTGTAAAACCAGGCTTGATTAGACCAAAAGTTATTATGGAAATTCATTAGTCGTGGCAGACCCTCTAGCACAGTTTGTGCTTCAACTCTTGGTTCCTGCATGATTGTCTTTCTGAACTGCCACCTCATAAGGTTCATGCTGGGGTTAAAGCCTAACACAGGTAAGAGGTTCAAAGCTGTTAAGAGACAAAGCTGAGAGCAGGAAGATGAAGAGAGTGTCCCACGTGAATGACAAGTTTGTGCTAAAGTCTTTCTCTTTTCACCCACAACCAAATCTCTGACTCTCCATTTGCTGGCTGACAGTCTTGTTATTAAAGGAGGAGATTGGCCTGAGGGTAAGGCTTAAGATCCTGGGAGATGTGTACCCTTTCATAACAACTTTGATCTTCACTGTGGGAGGTCTAAAGTCTGCTCTCCATACCTAGTATCAACAAAAGAGTATAAGCTGTATAAACAGTGGATTGTTTGCTAGTGTCATGAGTTTTAGCCTAAAACATTGGTCCTTAGCACTTTGCCTCTGAAGATGTGGTGCTGCTGTCACAGCCAGGATTCCCCTCACCACACAAGCTGCGTGTCCCGGCACCAGACCTGTGTGTTTATTGGTGCTGGTCCTGCTGGCAGCTCAAGGGCTGCAGGCAGTGTGTTCCCATCACTGCAGCCCGAGCACGGCTCCTTGGAGCGGTGGGCACTGCAGTGAGGCCGCGAGCTGAGCCAGCCCACAGCTGCTCTAGGAGCCATTCATGGTCTGCACTTGCCCACAAGCTCTGCTGTATTCTGCTCTCCCTAGCAGCAATTTAGGAACTGGATTTGGAGCCACGTTACCTCCAGCATGTGATCAAAATTGCGTCAAAACGTTTTTTATGCTTACAGCTGGAGCTCAGAACCCCCTCTCCATACGCAATTTTGAAGGCTGGTTCTTGAAAAGAGAAATGTCTAAAAGGAGAAGAAAATGTTTTGCCAGCTCTGTGATTCTTGGCAGTGTCTTGCTTAACTGGAGAACATGTTCAGCAGATGTCACTGAGTTAACCTCAGCAGGCTGCTGGGTGAAATTGTGCTTTAAAATCCTGCTCTAGGTATACACTTCTCTTCTGATACAGTTCACAGCAACCCAGTATAGCATTCCAGAAATCCATTTAACTACACTCTGTTCTGTGCCCTTATAAGTTTAGGCCCCAGTGAGAGAATTGTTCTGTTAATCCTCTTCAGGACTCTGCAGTATACATTTTTCTTTTATAGTAAAACAAATAAAGCCCATTTTTAGAATAATAAAATAAGAAAATGTTTATACTAAAATATATGAAGAAAGGTAATCCTTGTGTGGTTCATAGATGGGACATTTTACTGAGTGTTTTAAAATTAATATAGGATTTCGTCCCATCTCAGACCAAACCACATCTAGTAAAGATGCCAAAGTAAACTAGAGATAATAGCTTTACAATGGCTGTGTTCCCGTAAGCTACTTCTTCCTTATCTGTGGACTTAATTTTTTCTGCACCTTCTTTCCTATTTCCTTCTTGCCCTGATTTTGACCATATAGGGTTGATATTCTCTTTCAGTCCCCTTTAGCCTTTTGCTCTGACATTCACTGCAGACACTCCACTCTCACATCTTCCCTTTTTTTCACTTCAGTAATTTCTTTTTTGCTTCTCTGGACCTATGTGTATTTCTCCTGCTCTTAAAATATTAAAGCAGTGTCCTTTAAGATGTAAGTTCACTAAAAGTACTGTACATTAGTTTCATTGACTGTGCTCTATAAAAAGCTGTTATAAATATAGCTTTTTCCAAAGGAAGTATAAACAATCTAAGAAATTGAGATCTGTCAGATAGAAGTATAAATATCCACCTATATTAAACAGACTCAGGAAACTGTGAATTGGAATATTTACCATGTGAGTATTTTCATTTTGTGATTTACCAGAGCTAGACTTTGTTCAGGTTTTCCGCTCAATGTGATCTTGATACTAGCTGAAGGTGTGTGGTTTTTGTCAGTAGGAGTGAGTGCCACAGAGTGCAACCTAGAGTGAAGATAGAAATCAAATTCAACTTGTCTATGGCATAGCAGCAGGATTTCCTCTTCTCTCCAGCATGCTTCCTGCTGCTTTTCCCAATAATTTTAACTACCAAGTAAGGGTTATTCTGGGGTATTTTGCTGAGCTAGTTAAGCTCAGTGATATTAAACTGTATTTTCCCTCGGTGATGTTGAATTCTTCTTTGCCTACTCTTCTATTGCTCTTCAGTGTCCCTTCCAGACCATTCCTCCTGGTTGTTGGTTTGTATTTACTACAGCAGGAGTATTTGTTCAGGAGAGGAAGGGCCTCGGTAGTCAAGGGGAGTTTGAACCCCCAGCTGGGGGATGCACATCTGAATGAGCAGCCAGCCAGAACTGGCACCACCACCAGGCATCTCACCAAAGTGGGGTGGCTGAATGGCTGCTGGGTGCTGTGAGTACCCACCTGGCTGAAGAACTTGCACGGGAGATGGGACGTGTGTGCATGAGGAAAAATCTGAGGTCATTGGCCTCCTGTTCCAGAATAGGCCAGTGACAGGAGTTCTGAGGGGTGCATTGCAGCAATGAATTGCAGCTTTTCTGAATATTCCTGGTAGCAGAGCTTGCATAAAATGCTCCATCCTCTAACAATGAATCAATTACCTTCTTCCCATAATCAACATATGTGTAATCCACCTTTGAACCTTGTTACTGCTGGTAAGATGTGGATTGTGCTTCTGGCTGTTGCCAGTTCCTGTAATTCGTACTGCAGCACTGAAGAAGCCTGTCGGGGGATGACCTGAGAAGAGCAATACTATCAATAGTATCATCTGCCATTTTTCATCACACTGAGTCAGGACCAAAGAGGATACATTTTTTTCCAGTCTAGTTTTTTTGGTCATAAAACAAACTCGTTTCATTACTGAGTAATTCTGGTGCTTAAGTCCAGAGTTTCCTCTCTCCAACTAGTGAACATATGTATCTCCAGAAATGGGTAAGGGTTAACTGGAAATGGTGATTAGAACAGGGGATTTGAATATAGGAAGAAAGTAAAATGTGAGTCAAAAATAGACTACTTTTTTAACATCAGTGAAGGTGGCACTTAAAATGCTTATCTTTGGATGGCATTCAGTGAGGCATGAATTTTGGATGTGGGGTGAAAATAGCTGGACTCAAGGCCTGGTTAAAGACTTCATCTTAGAATCTATGTCTTAAAGACTTCCAGCAAGAAGCATTTCAGCTCTGCCCCACTCAGACTGGACTGCAGAATACTGGGATGCATTTTGTTACTTTCTATGTTGTAGTTACCTCCAGAAGTGGGGGGGAATTCTCAGCATATAAATACTTTGCAATGAGATTATTGCTTAAAGAAAAGTTTCATGTGTCTGGATATACTTCAAAATCCCCCTGTATTTTGAGGAAGAAAAGTGTAAATATGAATCATTGCTCTCAGTGAACATCAGTTCTGGAAGGCTGCCAGATGAGGTGGCTTTAGGGTCCTGCGTCTGGCAGAAATCAACAGAGCGATGCTTGCTTAGTTTGCTGAGCTTTAATGGAGCTATTTTGGGACCTGGAAATCCTGCTCATCATCCACACACATCTGGGCTAAATAATTCTCTTACCAGCTTATTTTCAATTAAGGCGCTCTGTCTCTAATGGATTGTGGGCACTGTAGAGTAATTCTGGTCTGAATGAACAGACACCCAGCTAAGTGACTTACTGCAGCATCTGTCTCTGTGTGTATTTCTGATACCAGATCATACAATCAGTCTGCGTGTCGGCTAAGGAGAAGTTTGCTGTTTCTTTCTCTTGTTTTCAACCCTGAACCTTCTCCCATCTGCTTGACAAAGATGAGTTGAAGTGTCTGTACTCTCCCTGAACACCCCATCTGGAATTCAGCCTCATTTCTCTAGACTTAGGGAATCATTACTACGATAGCAAAGGCACTTGTGGATCAGCTTTAGCCTGCAGCACAGTTGTCTGTCATTTCTTCCCTAGAAGATACTGCAAACCCAATAAAGTCTCTCTGTGATTACAACAGACAAGGCAAATAAAACTTAAGGAGACAGCCCACACTAGTTGATGGGGAGGAGAGGAAAGAAATATTTAGCAGGGTGACTTTTATCCCATGGACAGGCCAGAGGGGCAGCTATGTCCATGTATATCTTACAAGGACAAAGCAGAGGGGCAACTAATTGCATTCATATTATGGTACCACAGTTCACCACAAAGTCATCTCCGTTTGTAGCATATATGTCTGCAATATTCCAAATACAGAAGAGCTAATTTTTTTTTTAAAAGGCCCAAGATAAAACAAATGCAAAAATTTGCCTTGCTGCAGTCCTTTGCCCACAACCCTGTCACTGTATTTCTCAGAATATGCCACTTTCAGCATTTCCGTGTGTCACTTACACTGTGAACTCCCTAGCAGTTTATATAAGTCAGCTTCTCCATAGTACTGACAGAAACCTGACTTGTCTCTGAGGTGATCTGGTATTTCAGATAACTCGGATTATGAAAACTGTCAGCTGTAGCACATTCACTTTCAGTGCTCAGGCCTTTGAGTTTGTGCTGTTCCCTTCCAGGGAGGGACCAGGCCGCCCATCTGCACAGCTCCAGCAGCACCAGGGAGACTGCCCTGGATCTTCAGTGTGTGAGGCTCTGGCCGTGTCTGCTGGGAAAATTTGCTCAGTTATGTCCTGACTTTTTCAATGCCAACTCTTCCTCACAAACTTGACACTTCTAGAGGAAGAGGGAGGGGGATTTCCTAAGGCCTTTCATGTATCTGTCGTGAGGACAAGTTTCTTAAAAAGGAGTAGGATTACTATAACCCATTTACAAGCCTGTTAAAAGCAAAACAGAAACTGAAATTACACATGCAGTTCTGTTAATGAGAGGTATGAGGTAATTTTGTTTTAGTGCAATGACCATTTGACAGGAATGAAATCCATAGACTCAGATTTGTGTTTATTTAGTGCCTCTTAGATGAAATAATTTTTAAAAAGCTTTCTGAGTTTTCTTAGCCATGCCACTAACATGTCACTTGAATCCCATGATAAAAACCCTATGTTGATCTAAAGCAATGTTACAAGTTAAGAGTGAAATGCTAGAAAAGGCAGCTTCTTTACTGGAAACAGTTCATCCAAGGGCTATTTCTGCTGCACAGGCTCCAAGCAGCTGCTGCACGATATGACGTGATTATCTGAAAGGCTGTACTTTGGAGTAAAAGGAGTGCTATTGATTTTCATTTTGAAGAGTTACTGAAATCGAAGAGGAAAGGGAGTGAGGGGTTGTTAAGTTCAGGTAAAGTAAAACAGAGATAATGACAGCTGCAAGGAAAGCAAGTGGATGGGCAGCCAAAATGTCTGTCTGCCTTTAAGGCTGCATAATTCTGTACCAGCAAACTTCGGGGAAACAGACAGGTTTGTTTTCCAGGAAGAGATAATAATGTAGAAACCTCTTTCTTGTGGCTTTCTTTAATCACATGGAGGGATGGTGTTAAAAGCCAAATGTGTAGAGACGCTCCCTTTGAACTACAAAAGCACAACTATCCCAGACTCGGTTCACTAAACGGGCACTTTACTGAAAGTTACAGTCACTTCTCGTGTTGAGCTGACCTCCTGTACCTCTTTTAAAAACAACTATTTTAGCAGCCTTTGCTGCTACAATACTGTCAGGACGATTCAAGTGTGCAGAGAGTGTGTCACTGGAACTGACATCAACATTCATGTGCCACGTTGAATGTTTCTCTGCAAACGTTTTTGAGCATATTTGACAAGAGCTGTGCAAATCTAGTTAAAATACTTCCACTAGCTGAGTAGTCATTTCTCCAGAACTGTGCCCGGGAAAATTTTGTTGATGTACACCATAATACCCGCTTTCGTTTCAGATTTGTAGGTCACCTCTTGCTTCTAGTTCAGATTGAGCTGTCATTTTTTGTGTGGGAACAAATAAATCCCTGTTGTGTATTCCCTCAGTGTTTCTCAGGACAGCTGAGTTCTTTGCTGCTGTGCATGCTACATCTGAAGCACCTTCAGAAAGCACAGGTGTGCCAAGTTCAGCTATAGGCAGAAGGAGACACATGCATGACCCTGGCAGGGATCTCTGGGGCACAGATGTGCATTGCTGGTCAGTGAACAGTGGAAAAGTTCATTTGTCCTGACCCAGCCCTGCCAAGGGCTGGTTCTGTTGAGTTGAGGTGAGGTGAGAGCGTATTGTGGGTGAGCAGTTGGTTTATGGCCCTTTTTGTTCCCCCTCTAGCCCTCATTAAATCCATGCCATGTTCTTCAGGCAGAAGGAGTAACCAAAGCACAGCAGACTCAGTACCCAGCCTTAGCCCACAGTCCCTGCTGCTTCCTGAGTGGGAAGAACATCCTCCAGAGAGAAACTAACTACTGCCCTGAGGGGTTCCTCTCACAGAGCTACCCTCTTGCCCCAGGTATGCGAAAGTTTTTTAAAAGTATTCTGCAGCAAGATGAAAGGACTTAACAGCTCCTGTGCAAGAAAATAAGCGTACTGGCCTAAAGCCTGCTCTTTCTTTTCAGAGAATTACCAACAGGCAGATTGCAACAATCATTTTCCAAATTATAGTAACCAACCACATTTTCTGTGAAAGTAATTTTGGATTCCAGTAAGTTAAAAATTACTGTTGTTTTTTCCCCTCCTTTTTTCCTTCCTCTTCCCATGTTTCCAAGAACTCAGTATTGTCTTGTATGCCTTCTTTGAAGCAGTGATGATGTGCATGTACCAGTCACCCAAAGGAAGCCTTGTGGCAGTCCCTGCATGTGCCTGCTGTTGGCCAAGAGGCTTCAGTTCTTTGTGCACTCAGAAAACTCTCTGCTATTTCTTCCTCTTCCAAGGTCTAAACCTCCACAGATCACTGGAAACATTCTCTCCATTGTCAATAGCTTTTGGATCAGACACTTAGGCTCTTATTCAGCTGCAGCTCTCCCCTGAGGAAAGCATGGTTTGTGCAAAGCTAACATCTGATGGCCCTACCCATGAAATCACAAATTAAATCTGACCCGATGCAGAAGGTGTAATTACCCAAATAAAACTGGCTGGTTTTCTCCAGCCCCTCCATTACATTTTGCACAAAAGAAATTTCTTGTGGTTTAGGAAAAACTCAATTTTTTTGAGATTTCTTTGGAAATCAGTTTTGTGGTCACTGTCAACTTTCTGCAGCAAATTCAATGAGAATTTTGCCTAATTTGAAATATTCTTTGATTAGTCAGTGACATGTTTCTTCTCTTGTGCAGTCTTTCATTTTACTTACCTCCATAAGTATTCAGCCTTAATTACAGCTATTTTGTTTTATTTTGGAATTGTTGGTTGGGGTTTTGGTGTTTTTCTTTTGCTATGAAATCTTAATTTAGTATTTAAAGTTTTAGCTTACCCCTCCTGGAGAATTAAGAGATAGGACATTTGTACTCAACTTTTTCTTCACGGTTTTCATATCAGTAAGGCACTTTCTGTGACAGAATTAGCAAAGTCAATCACTTTACATGTTTTCTGGATCCTACATGTCACATTATTAATAGACTCTGAATGATTTCTCTCAGCTATGGGGTATGTGCTTTCAGTTCAGCATTTTATTTCCAGTCTGATTCTGCCAAACTCAACAGCAGGTCCCTGCAACAGCTGTCCAGTGACTCTGGTGTGGAATGAGAAGTTTGTCTTGCGTTGATGTTCTGCATGACGGGTTTGCCAGTCTTGGTAAACAGGCAGGAGCTGGCCCGTCCCAGCCACGTGCTCCTGCTTCTGCTTTGCACCGGTTCTCACATTTCTTGGACACTTTTTCTTAGCTGTTTTTTCTTCTTACTGTGGCATGACTGGATTTTTTTTTCCCCCCTAAAATAGCAAGTTGTCTTGGCTTTAGAGGAGTCCAAGAGCCACCATAGAGGATCCACCACAGGATTCCATGGCCCAGGAGCAGGGATGGAGAAAAGCCAGGTTGAGGGGGAAGCTGCTGGATTGTCTCAGCTGTCTGTGACACCACACTCTTGAGTTGTTTAAAAAACACTCTATCTACATTGTTTCTATCATGCAAAATACACAGCCATCAGCCTTCTAGTTTCTGGCTCACAAAAAAGAAGATAAAATTATAGAGAAAAATTTCACTTTCAGGAGTGCAAAATATGGATTGGGACTGGTTTTACTTTACCAGACTTGAGCAGTTTTGGTTTAGAGCAACTCAAAGAAAGGTTATGCTGGCTGTTGAGGGACCCAGCTACTTGGACTAAGTCTTTCAAGTTATCTTTAACACTTTCAAAAGTAAAAGTAAGGTAAAGGGTGAGGACAACATAAACAGTATGGATGAGTCTGCTTTTTCAGAGCTTTTTTTAACCTGCTTACCAGTTTCAGCTTGGAGGATCAACCACTCAGTTACAGGAACAGACTGAGGGCACTGCAGTGTTTATATGGGAAGTGGAAAGAATTATCTGCCATGGCTAGAAAGAGAAATAGGATATGCCATGAATGAGTGGTTAAAGGAATTACCTTACAGGTCCTTGGATGAAATGAGATCCCTTTTCACTTTCCATGAGTAAATGCATTTGGCCTACCAAGTAAGGACTTCAAAGTATAACAAACCACCATTTTAAGGAAAATCATGGAAATTTCATATAGCAACATCATAACAAGTGAATGGGCACCACTTTCCCAATGGTAACAGTTTCCATCATTACTTTCAAACAGTCTGGCAGTCTCTGCTTTAATTCTCACTTACCTGAGTATATTCATTGGCCCAACAGGTGTCTTTGTGTGCTCATACCACACCCACCTCCTCTGCTTTGCTTTCCCCTAGCCACTGGCAGCATATCTTTCAGCTAATACGGGTGCCTGGGACTCCTTCTGTCAGCTTGTTCATGGCACAGATTCAAGCTTGCCAGGCAGTAACTGGGTGGCTGTATTTAGACCATTATCAAAATGAATAATGCCTGCTGAGAGCCTGAGCAGGTTGGCTCAGAACCAGCTCCTCCTGTACTACAGAACTTCTTACTCGTGCCAGTATAGACACAGAAAGTCTGCCTACCCCTGTCCTTTGCTGTCACCCAGCTCCAGCAGGCCTGAGATTGCCCCCTCCCACTCAGAAGGGACAGGGCAGATTTCACAACTTGTGTAACAACAATTTTGGAAATCACACAGGAGGAGACCCACAGGGAAATGCCAAAATAGCTTCCTTACAGATCTCTCCTTGAGAAGAGGAGGGAAATCCTCCACTTTTACTTACAGATGAGGGCAGGATCCCCTTCCCCTACCACTGTATTTTCCAGCTTTTTGAGGGTGAAGGAGTCAGGACAGCCACCCTTGTCACTTTTTTCTGTCTCTTCCCTGCTTACTTGCAGCCTGGTTGCAAGGTAGGAGTTTTACAAGGCTTCTGAGGCCAGCAGAGGTTTTTTTAAGAGGACTCCCATCCTCCAGATTGTCTGTGACAAACACTCCGTAATTGTCATCGGGTTGAAGAGAAGCCAAATGGTGGAGAAGAGAGAATGGGGTTGTGGCATGATTTCCCTGTGTCGCCTCTGTCAAAAGTTCTCTGCAAAGCCTGGTTTTTTCACGTAGAACAACTGAGCCCCTTTCTGCAGGAACTGTAGCTAGTTATTGACCAAAAATCCAGCTATTAGAATTATACTATATTAGTGGAAATTAATACACAAATTTCTCTCTGATTCCCAGGCAAATAATTTTTCCAAGAGATTAAATAATCAGACATGAAAATCTTGACCCAGATATGACTATAGCTTTCAGCTATGTCCTTTGGGATTGTCAAAATAAAACGAAAGAAAGAACAAAATCCTGAAATGAAATCTCAGTGTTAGTCATATAAAGTGCTAAAAATCAGAACAGAGCCTCTAAACATCTGAGCACTGGCAAGCTCTGAAATATAAGAGCCACCACATTCAGATTTATCACTGGTGAGGTGGCAAATGGAAGACTAGTGTTCTGACCTGCAGACTGATTCTCCTGAATTAGGCCATGCGCTTTCTGTCTGTGCAAGAACTGGCCAGGAAGCATTTCTAACTTCTACTCCAGCACCTGAGTTTTCTGTCAGTACTGACACCCTGTTTCTGTTACTGTCAGAGCTACTCAGGCACTTCACAGGCAGAACTGACTGGTGCAGGCCAGGTGATGTTATGTGATGGGTCACAGAGTGAGTAAATCTTAGGACTGAAATCAAGCCTCTTGACTAGTCCTAGGAGGGGGAACACCTGTTGTGTCAGCCTTATACGTGTGTGACCCAGTTCTGCTTTTGCTGCCTTTGAGATCCATAGCAAAACTCTCCCTACTTCAGTAGAGATTTATGGAGGTATTTAGTTCTTGAGAAGTTCTCCTCTTCATACTCTTTGTCTTGGGAAATGGTTGTCTCAGGTGCATGGATGGGCTTGGCCTTTCACAGCATTTCACAATGAAAACATGAGAATCCTGATGTAGTAGTTTTATTTGCCAAGACTTCTGCTTCCCCCAGCACCCAAACAGATCCAGTGCCAGGAGTGGATTTGGTTTCAGTCCTTGCTGCTTCCCTTAGAGGTGAAGGTCCTGCAGTACACAGGTTTCTGTGGCAGAAGGGAAGGCACTGTGGCCTGTGAAGGCTGTGCAACAGTGGGGCATCCCTAGGGCATCTCTGGCTGAGCAGAAGAGAGCAGAGGAGGTCTGCAAGCTGCTGCTTCAGTTGCTCCTGTGCCAGAGAAATCCTGTGAGTTTGTCATAGCTCCAGAAATATTTCTGAATTTTATTCGTTCACTGTTAAATCCGTATTCCATCTCCTGTGCACACTCCAATGCAGTTTCCAGATGCCTAATTTATTTTCCTGGACTTACTCCTGGGTTATCAGTTCCATTTCCTAAAGTGGCTGAGACAAAGGTCACAGACTGGAGTATTTCCAAAGCAGGACTAGTGTTTGCAAGTCTGAGCTCCAAGTTGATCATATGAGTATATTTCCTTCACTTAGACTGACAGTAAAATTAGTAAAACCGGACCAGATTTTGAATACTGACTAGTTCATCTTCCTCAGACCTCTTTGTATTGAACTACACAGAGCAGAAAACATGAATTGATTCATAAAGCAGGAACTGAGATCAGTGGAAAGATGGTTGCTCCCCTCTCCCCATAACAATAACATTAGAAAGTATCGTTTGATGATGTTCTTTCCCTTCTCCTTCAGACCCTAATTTCCCGGAGGATCATATCTGACCAGCAAATTTAGATGGCTGTGACTGTGAGATATGTTCTTTAACTGTGGTAGTGCTGGTGTAGCTGTTTTACAGTAAATGTGTCATTTATTGTACATCCTGCATGGAATGCCACTGTTTGTTCTGCTTAGATTTTTAAACATTATGTCTGTTTAAAATGACATTAATAGCAAACTGGATTACCACATGCAATTTAGCTGTCAGTAGTTACCCAGAGGAGATAATATTTATTCCACTTTTTTTATGGCAGGTCAATTATTTTGTTAGCACAGGCAACAGTGTATTTGTGTTATGCAACTTTTCCTAGGAACTGAACTGTGCTGGAGAACAGGAAATCATGGGAAGCCGGATGGACTTGAATTAAAAGGAAGGGATTTGTTTTCCTTGTGTTTGAATGCCAGTGCCTGTTGCAGTGATTTACTGTACAATCTTTATTCTTATCATGCAACTAAGCAGAAGAAAAACATGCAGAAAATTAAAGTAAAAGCGAGTGGATTTTACCTATTCTTACTTTGAATTTAGTTTCTTTTCTCTTAATCAGTTTTGATGTGGCACCACATGGTCTCCACAGGTCAAGCCTCTAGATTCTGAACAAAATTTCAAGGTGCTATTTTAAAAAACTTCCTGAGCTACACTTGGCCAAAGCTTTCCTACTACAAATGTACACGATCACATAACCCAATAGAGAGTAGTTAAAATTCAGCCACTTCTGTACATTTTAGAACTACTGAGACCAAGCTGCTTTCATAATCTGCCTGCTACATAAACACTTTATGACTCAGACTGGGGGCATTTCATAAATACTTTGCTAGTGGTTATTTATGCCTTATGAAGGTGCTTAAAAGGTGTCACTTCCTTCTCCTTTTATTCCTCTTCAATCAGCACATTATCTTAATTGTACACTTAATGTGGATTAAACTTGAATAAAAAGGAGTGCATTCATTTCAGCTCAAGCACTAAAGGCTGTTAAAACTGACTTGCAGTCAGTTTAAGTTTTAAAAATTTGGACTAACAGTAGCAGAAATTGTATGGAAAATAATTGGCTTCTTCAAATCCTTAATAAAGGCTCAGGCCTTCACTGTTGTCAATGGAAGCAGAGCAGTTTTGGACTATGCTGGATTATATAACAGGCCTGAGTCTTAGAGTTAGAAGCTCCAAATTAGGTGTAGAACTGTTCTGCACCTGAGACTCCATTTTTGTAATGGAGATTAGACGTGGGAAGAGAACCTAAGAGAACCACCTGTATCCCCTTGCAGTTCTTACTCCCTGTGCAATTCTTTCAAAACCCAGCTCATAGTTTCTCTGGCTCTCTCAAATATACTACCTCCTTCCAAAATTTCACAGCCTTCCAGAATGGAAGAAATGGGATTTTTTCTGGCATGCTACAGTCTTCCCATATTTCACACAAAATTTTTCTTTAGAAAGAAAAGGTTTTCTTCCAAAGTTACTTTTCAGCTCAGTTCTGTTGATTTCACTAGAGATTGAATTAGGCCCCTTTAATTAGGCCCTGAAGTCCACTGGCTATAAGTTAAACCTGGCATTTGCTTCAAGCTGGCCCTGCAGTTATTTTTTTTGTTTCACCAATGGCCAACACTCAAGGAATTACACACTACAACATTCATGGAATTACACATGCACTCATAAATTCACTCAAAGCCTATTTATACCAGCCTGGAATGTGTCTGTGGGTTGTGTTTAGCATTTATATGCAATTGTCCTTGGGCTTCAACTGGGCTTGTAATGAACATTAACAGATAATAGTTGATGTCCACCAAACTATGTGCAGCAGTCAGCTCTTCCCCATTGTGAATCGGAAGTTCATGTCTGGCAGATAACCTGTAGTATTTTAAACTCCAGGGGGTCAGAAGAGATTGCTCTTCCCCACTAGAAATGTCACTGCTAAAACCTATCTGAGCTTCCAGGCCCACAGCATATTTTGGGATGATGTGAAATGTGCTGCATTTTGAAATCACCATCTTCTTAAACCTATATTGAAATTACAAAGGAAATGAGATACGTAGGAGAGCGAGGAGAAAATAATATGGCTGAGAAAGGCAGGCCTGGACTGTGTAGTTCTTACTTGATACTTAGTACAGACACAGCCTTAACTGTACTCTTCACTTGTGTCTTTTAATGCAGGTTTAAGTCCCAAGCTCCTTGGCAATGAGGTTGAGTATGGTCTTTCACACAGCGCATAAATTACACTTCTCAGGAAGAAAGATTACCGAGGTTTAATTAGTTCCAAAGCATAATAAAAAGATACACAGTGCAAGCTGTGCAGCTCACAAGCAAATGCAAGTGCTCATTAGACATATTTGCTTTAAGGGTAGATATAAAATAATACTTGGATATGTGAGAAACAATCAGCAAGTATTTCTTGATACCTAGTTAGGCCTTTGTACTTCTCGTCCCTAGAGATAAACGCTCTTCCTAAATACATCTGTGTATTACAGTAAGACTTCGGGACTAGAGCATGCACTGATAAGGAAGTGAATGAATGGGGAGGTTTATAGTCTCAGAGTTGGTATCAAGAGACTTTTATTCCACTGTCAAAAAGATGTGAAGTTTGTTGTTGTTTCAGCAGGGCAGCTGTAAAAGGACTACAAAGAGAACGGGCCTTAATGAACTAAAAAATAAGTCGCACCTCTCTTTACTGAGTACTCTGTTACTGAGACACTTGTAGTGCTGTATAGTGGACCAAAAAAAGATGGTACACATTCTGTTACGTGCTCTGAAAATCAGTCTCAATTATCCATACAGTTAAAAGCTGCGGGTAGATTACAAGGTAAAGTAGTATGATGTATAGAATAATTTGCTGGCAGAGTCCACAATGAAACTCAAACTATATAATGCAAGATTCCAGAATTACAGGGCAAGAGAAGATTTCCTTATTTGGTATTCAGAGTCCCGAGCCTCATTTCATAGCACTTCAGCCAAGGGCTGGATTTCCATTCTTTCCTATTTTCTTTTCCTATCCCAAGTACTTGTGTGCCTAACTGGATCATCCTTTGTGCCTTACAGCTTCAGCAGGCCCTGATGTTTCACATTCCTTTTCACTCTCTACTCCTGAAAGAAAAGCTGGCCTCCTTTATTTGCATTTTATTTGCATTTTCTCCGAAGAAAATCCCTCTGACCAGTACGTACATGGCTCTTATTCCTAAAATTCACGGCCAGAGTGGTACATAGGCTACTCTTTCAACTTTGTATATTAGAACTTACCAAGTGCTCCAGGTGTGTTCTGTACAAAGCTGAAAGTCCTCAGAACTGTGTTGTCCCTGGCACAATGTTGAAGACATTTAGTCTCACCAGTGCTTGAGACCTTTACAGCTGCAACACACAAATTATGTGAGATGTTGTTATTTAATTCCCAAGGACAAATGGCACTGCAGCCTGTTGAGAAATCCCTTAACAACATCTTTAAATGGCAATGTGACCTGGACCATGATAGTCATGACCCTAAAGACAAACAGGGTAGCTGAGAGGGTCACCCATACCAGCCCATGAGGTGTTTACTGTGTCTGGCTTCTCAGGCTTTAGAAGAACATGGAGGAGTCACTGTCCCTGTGTGCAAACACTCATTTCATCTCTGAGCATCCTTCTAGGCTCTTGTTGCCTCAGCTATCCCCTCCAGATGGGAGTGGAGTGCTTTGTTCTGTGAGGTGAGGAGTTACAGCAGCACATGCACATCTCAGTTGTTGGGAGTGCACCACAGCACTGAATGCTCCAACACCCTGCATGAGCCTTGGGGTGCTTTAGATAGCTCTGCCCCGTGGGCCAGCAGTGATTTCCCTGTCAGGTCAAAGACTTCTCTCATTGCAGCCTTTTTTCCTTTTCTTTACTGACCGTAAACTCGGAGGAATCATTGTCACCATAGCTGACAAATTAGAAGAACAATGTTGGTTGTAAATGCCATTGTAAACCTGAACCTTTGTAATTAGCATCCGTAGAGAGGAAAACTGTAGCAAACTCGTGTTGAACAGCAGGCTGATGGCATGTTCTGTTATCACAGCTCAGCCTGACACAGCCTCAGCTTGTTCTGTGCAGCAACAGTAATGAGAAAGTTTACAGCAGCCAGAAAACCTGGTATGAAAACCGAAATTACATTGCCAAATGTACTGGCCTGAGAATACTGGAACTGAAAATTTTTATTTAAGAAAGGCACCATCTACTTTGCATATAATTATACAAATATGGTGCCTGTTGAACACATACAACAATCAACAGGTACGTGATACGTTGCAGAGCTTAGGCTACAAGAGTGTACTTGTGCTCAGGATTACTGTGCTGTTGTAATGTCTGTGGAAAACTTCTGTTGGCTGCCAGTTTTATAAACATTGACAAGAATTTTTTCTTTTTCCTACAAAAACATAATGTTTTCTGCTTTTTCAAAACAAGAAGACCTTCATTTGCATAAGATAGTGAATTACACGACACATTTAGTCTTAGGCCAGCAATGGATTTACCGTTAATCACGTAATTGTTGACTGACTGTGAGAGATTAGATAAAGATTCTGTACTTGTAAAGAGAAGATCCTATCTCAAGCTGAAAAAGGCTTGAGGTACTGAAATGTAGTTTCAGTTTATTTTAAACAGAAAACACTTGTATATAATACTCGTAAAGCTTTCACAGCTCACCTCATTTTACTTTGTACAGGTTGCCTTGCTGGGAACTAGGGAGAAATGTGGAAAAAGGTTCACATAATGTCTTTTAGGCACCTAGTTGGCAGGTCCTGGCAGTTATGCAATTTTCTGAAAGCTTCTGATTTTCATCTAATTCAGCTGTTAAAATTAGCTGGTGTGAACAACTTACCTGGTGAGAGCAAATGGAATGCAAGTGTGACAGAAAACAAAATAATTTCTGAAACATTTGTCAAAGCTATTTCTGAACAGACTGTGTATGCAGAATAGATGCCAGAAAAGTCTAGCAAGAAGGTTTATAGGTTTTTATCTGGGCAGAGCTAAGAAAGTAGCTGCTAACCTTACTTGTATCTACTTACTTGTAGATGCATCTCCCAAATAAACCCTAACAATAATGTTAGAAATAGTACCTATCCTACTTCAGTTTCATGAGTCTCTAGGATATACCAGCTCCATCTCCAGATCTCTCTGGACTGTCTGAACACTGATGGTACACAGGCAGGTCAAGAAATAAACAAATGAGACTATTACACTGAGTGTTACAAAATCTGTAAGCCTCAGTCGAGTCGCTGTTGTAACATTTTGGGGACAATATTTTATGTTTGCTTCTGTTTTCAGTGCTCAGGAACCAGAAGTTGTTCAAATCCCAGAGAGGATACCTAAAATCTCAGCCTGAAAGTTCAATCTGACTCAAATTCCAGTAATAATTAGTTTCTGCTGTAGGGAAGTTGATTTGGGGAAAGTCTGGTTTGGGTGAAAATGGAACACAGTTACCAGTTTCACTTTGAAGGGCACAGGGTTGATTTGCACATACTCTGCAGAGCTGCAAGGAACGGGGGTGGGAAATTGCACCCAACCTTGTGTACACACAGCACCCAAACTGAGCACCCTCAGCCTGAGAGTTTGTTGGGGCTTTATCAAGTAAGAAATCTTTGTGATGTAATCACAGCTCTTGCATTTAATTTTAAAAGGATAATGACTGTTATTTAATAAAACTGTCTGTAGAAAAATCAGTCTTTCCCCTGGAAATTTATTTCAGTGGAGCTAAAATTTTACTACAGATGTTTGGATGTCCTGATATGATAAACCTGCAACCTAATATGGTCAATATTTCATTTTTTTCCACAATATGTGTAAATGTTGTGACCAGAACAGATTTACTGAGAGAAATAATGGGTCCGTGGTATCCTCCGTATCTCTTTAAGAATGATGACTGGATTTACCATTCTTTTACGTGACTGGGAGCTACGAAGAATAACTGAAATTAAGAGTAACTGAGACTAAAATGACAACAGAACGGTGCTCCTACTTTGCGTTGCTAATATTATGAAGATGAACAGAACAAAAGAAGCTGGGCAAATGGGGTTTGTGGCACAGTTATTTGCTTTATTCTGTTTGCCTGGTATTCCATCTTCACAGTGTATCTGCTCCTCTCATAGCTGAAGACTATAAAATAATTGTTTTGCTATGCACAACCATCTATCATTCTTGCCTTCAATAGCTACACCCAAAGCATGTCACTGAGCTGCAGACAGAGGGGAAATACTTCTGGCATGTGGCTAACTCAGCCATCTGTCAGTCAGGAGTTTATATTCTGACTCTTCGGCCTTTGCTGCTTTGCCCTACTTGAGCAGTGGTTTGTGTGGGAGAAGTTGGGCTTCTTTTCAAGCTTCCTGCTGGCCCATGTTTCTGTTATTCCTTGGTGACACAAGGACCAAATTGGACTAGGGTGTTGCAAATTTGGCTGCTGTACTGGGAAACAGCTGTGGAGGAAAACTCCAGATCCAGTGACAGGATCTGAGTTATGCAGAAGTATGACAACAGACAAGTCAGAGGCAATGAAAAGTCTTGAATGGCACTTTGTGACAATTCGGAGAAACCTCCTGGAAACCTCTGGCATGGGCAGCTGTTAGCTTACGCTTTGCACAGAAAGCCACATAGAGTCTAAATGAAGTCCCTGTTACTCTGCCTTTGTCTCAAATCAGTGGAATCAATGAATAAATGCTCACACAGCTATTGGGCACCGTGAATGGAGGGGGGCAGGAGAGTCAGGGCCTGAATGCCAGCCCAGCACAAGAGAAAGGGCCGGCCCTGGATCTGAGGAGAAGGTTCAGGAGGTGGATGTGCTGTTCAGCAGAGGACTCAGTATGAGCTGGGTGAACAGTAGTGATGGCTAGATACGGGCAGCATGTTGCCCTAGGGGACACTTTTTTTCTTGTCTGTTGAAAATAGCATCAGTGCTGACTGCAGCCGAAGCCTCACTTCTTGTAAATGACTTCAATCATAACAGAATTAGTGTGACCACAGCCTCAGAGCGGGGACGGCCCCGCTTGGCGTTCAACAAGCTCCTCCTCCTCCTGAGCATTCAGTAGCTCTCCACAGCTCAAATAAACAGCTTTCTGAGCATCCACAGGTCTGTTAATTGGCTCTGCTCGTTAGCAAGTGCTTAAAGCTGCTGCATTGTATGTAATTTAAGCTACTCTGAAAGTAAACGTGTGTCAGTGTGAAAGGTGAGGAGGCCTCAGTCGTGCGGCCTGTGGAGCCCCAGGAGCAGGGTTGGGTCCGGCAGGGCCCTGCTCAGAGCCCGCCCTGCTGCTCTAGGCGACACAGGGGCAGTGTGTGTGAGGGGGTGACACAGCCGTGCTGCAGATGGTACTTTTTTAAAGCTGCCCCTTCCCCACCAACTGTAAATATTGCAGCCTCTTCAAAAATGTGGCTTTGCTGTGCACCTCAGCAAGGCTCAAATTCTCCCATAGTCCTTTAACAGACAGACTGTTTACTTCGCTTTTTGGCCACAGTCAAAAGGTCAGAGGAAAGAGCTGGGCAAGAAGGGAAAGGACTGGAATCACCACTCTTCATGTACCATTTAGCAGCAGGGATTAAAATCTGTTGTGTGTCTCTATTGCTTTAGGTGCAGCGTACTGCAAGTTCCCTATTTGACCTTGCTGGTGCTTTATTAAAGCTGAGGATGAGAGATTTGACAGCTGAAATTACTACAGAAATCTTCAGGAGATTCCTGCTGTGCCTCTTAGATGTGACACCACCCTTAAATCAGTGTACACAGGTGAGCAGACATTTTAGAGAGCCCTTCATTTGCTCTTACAGAAGGAAAGGCAGAGTGATATTGTGAACACATGTACTGTGGTTAGGATTTCCTTGTTGCTTTGGAGCAACCTACATATACCTACTAGAAGGAAGATCTGCCTGGCCGCTGTCTTGTATGCTGGGGAGAGAGAGAAAGAGAGAAGGAAAGGGAAGAAAAATAAGGCAGGTAAAGATAACATAATTTAGAAATACAAGTCAGCTTTGTCTCCTCTTTACTTAAGAGACATTTTGTACAATTCTGACCTTCTTGTCCTTATTAATAATTTTGGTTATATTTTTTTCTGAGCTATCCCATATTTGCATTTCATATTAAAGACAAAATGAAGGTATTTAGGCATCTCATCTGGAAGGGTATGGCTTATTTCTGCTAAACTTACTCTAAAGCAATAGAAGAGACAGAGAAAGGAAATAGGTTTGTTTCTGCCAGGAAGAAAATGAAATGGACTCAACCATTACGTTTTTCATTCCAGGCCTCTCAGTGAAAGCCTCTGACTGTACATCCAGGTCTAGTTTTGTTTGGTTTTATCAGAGGTAGCAGAGAACCTTCTAAGTTACATTGTGCTTGTTCTACCACTAACGCTGTTTGTGTAGCAGGGCAAGAGCTATTAGTTTGGGGCCTGAAGGGTTAAAAGTTATTAGTGTGGAGCTGGAAAAAAGAGTATGGGAAAGGGATAACAATCTCTGCTGACAGCAAACCAGTTTGGCAGCCTTCACCCTACAAAGACTTTTTCTTCCAATTTAACAGTGCTGTTCACATTCAGGCAGTAGCTTTGCTCCAGTCTTCTATCTGCTGCATAGAACAGCACTCACTACTTCCCAAATTTATATCCTTGCAGCTTCTGTGGGAAAATGCATCATTTGGCAACTAATTCCCGCTTTAGAATTAAGCAGAAATGCTGTCTGCTGTTTTAGGACTGATCCAAAGAGCATTTTTAGGGAAGCAACACACCAGAAACTCACATGACACTGCCTGTGTGTTCTTTTTCCCTTTTTTCACTATATCCAATCCACTGAGTGATCCTTAGTCATGTCTGAGGAGGAAACCTATTTATTCCAGAGAAACATCAATGGAGTAAGAGCTGATTTGGTAAATATTAAACAAATGATTTGGTAAGGATCACTATAGGACATACACTCAGTGTTTCCTAAAAGTGGCTTAATCTTTAAAAGGAATGTGAATTACAGTAGGGGGAGAGACCTTTTATCTCCCAAACTCTGAAGATGACTTCATTTACTGCTTGCAGTTCCTGTAAGCACTGTAGATCTGAGCTGATAGAGTACATTTCTGTGAAAGACTCTGTGCCTTCTTTGAAGTGATTTGATTCAGCTGGTTTTCTAAGTCAGCTTTTCATGGATTTCAGGAAATGCTCAAGGGAGGGGAGAATCACTTTCTCATAATGCAGGTGACACTTTGCCAAATCAGGCATCTCAAGTCATTCACAGTTGCAGTTCTGGGGCACTGTTTCTGTGTTTCACAAGCAGATGGGAACAGAACAGTCTAATGTAGTTTAGCTTTCTCTGAATGCAGTTTAGCCACTAGAAATTACAGCTGCAAATGTAGAGGCTTATGCTCTCTGGATCCTGTCATGGAGCTAAGTCATAGATGCTTTTAACGTGATAAATCTGTGCTCTGTAGATCAGGAGGAACTTAAGATGAGAAATATCTTTTTTAGGTGTAAGGATGTCTGCACCTTTGTCCTTTTGTGTATGCCAATTTTCAAAGAGAACTAAGCTATCCTTTCCCCAATGCACCACAATAATACAGACTTTTAAAGTGTGTGAAGAGCATTTCTGGACAGTTTTATTTTTCCCCACCGAGGTTCATGGGGTTTGGTTATGTCAGACAGCTACCTCATCTAGCTTAGGGCTTTGTCCCTTTCGATAGAAATAAGGCAACCCAGAGTTGGTGCAGTTTGCCCAACCCAGGGTTTGATTTACTCTGTCAAAAACTATGCATCACTGCAGTCTCAATACATTGTCCCTGCTCTCATGGATTTAGGAGACATGGATTCCTGGGCAGATTCACCCTGAGTATATTTTCTACTAGCTTCCACCTTTCTGTTGTAGGCTTTTGCAGGCAGGAATCCTCTGCATGCTGGACTAGCACTAAGACAGACTAATTTGGTAGGGCAAAGAAGCAGGACCATGTGGAGACCTGTCTGCACTTACTCAGTCAAGCAGTTCAGCTTAACCTGAACTGTCTGTCAGCAGGATAGGTGCCAGAGCCTTTAAAACTAAAACCAGAGATGCTATTTTTTTTAAAAACTGTGACAATAAAGTTTATTATGTTAATATAATTAAAAATATTATAAAATAATAGAATATTCTGCTTTGCAGAAAAATTATGCCAGGGTTTTAAAACCCCAGGTTTGTGCAAACAGTTTTTGTAAACATAAGAAGTCAAGTGTTCAGGTTCCATCGCAAAATACAGTAAATTGCTACAAAAATAAGTTTGCTCACTGTCAAACATATTTAAAAACCCAGGAAGCTGGATTTCGTTACACATCTCTAATGTGTCCCTATACAGTTAATGCTGCACTTATATCTGAAATGGGAAGGATTTCAGATAGTCCTTTAAAACAGGATTGAGTGGAATCTGATTTAAGTTCTCTCTTCCAAAAGTCTTCACGATGCTTTTCCGGCAGAGCTCCTGCAGCGGCTGCACCCGGACCTTGCGCAGGGGGGTAACCAGTACCTTCCTCGGGGAGCTTAGGTAATGTTCCAGCAGCTTAAAAAGACAGTCGAAAGTCTCTTTGCTGCCATCCAGGCTGAAACGCCCGGTCTGAAAGTTAATCCGGATACTGGTGGGCCCAGTCGCAGTCTTAACACTGATAGCAAAGAAGCAATTCTTTTGTGTGCTGTCCCTGATGAGGAAGGTGCCCTCGGGCTCAGACTTCAGCTTCTCGTGGGCAGCACTGACAGTCAGAGGCCCCCAGTAGAAGCCACAGGCATCCAACAGGCTGCTGGCTCGAGTGATGCTACTGAAATCCGCTTGGGAGCGAAAGGTTCGGAAGTGTGTGTTGCCCTGTGCCTGCACAGTGCCGGGCCGGCCGGGGCCCTGGAAGCCTCGTGCCTGTGAGTGATCCCGTGCCGGAGGGTCAAGAAGCCGTCTTGGGTCTGCTCCAAGTGCATTATCTGCTGACACCTTGCTGTGCGCTACCATCCTACAGCCGAGAGCAGCGGATGCGGTCTTCCATAGCGTCAGCGGCTACGGCAGGGCGGCCTTCCAGCAGCTATTCTGAAATGCCAAGGAGAGACACCATGTGAGACAGATCCCCAGGGACGAGCGGCTGCAATCGCTGAATGACCAACTCTTCCATTGATCCACCTCCCACCCATTATAAAATAATAAAATATTCATTTTCCAATTTACACCAGGTAAACAACTGCTCACTTTCTGACGAGATTAGCAGTCTATCACTACGGCAAAGTCCAAAGCTCCAAAAATTTTTAGCAGGGATCATTAACAGCTACAGAAGATGACCCGTTTCCCTTCTGTGAGCTCCTTTCAGGGCCCAGCAACTCAGGTGACTGCTTAATGAGAAGTTCTCTCGTGTACACCTTCTCCCATTCTCAAGTTTTTACAGAAGAAATCAACAAGTTCTTACAACTGAATTACCAATTTTTCTGCTTTCCCCAACTATTAGGTCAGAACTCAGCAGACAATGTTGTTATTTGTTGCATTGTGTGAAAAAAAGAAAGTGGGTGAATGTTACGTTTCCAGGTAACTAGGGAAGAGAGCGAGGTGAGTGAGGTGCCATTGTACGACTGAAGTGTAACTTGGAGGGGCAGCCTGTAACACGGTCGATTTACACAGTAATCCTAAAACTTCTGTCTGCTGTTAACCTGAGGCTCAGCCATAAAAGGCAATTTCCATTCCCCCAAGTTTCCCTTGGGACAGTAATGCTACAACCTACTAGCTTGTACAAATCAACCTCTGTGAACCCTTAAAGCATTACTCCGCAGTCTCTCTCTCTTTTTTGTATTACATGCACTTTAAGTGGCCCAATCTAAATTGCTTCCTATTGATATATCTTTCAGCATGAGGGACTAAATTCATCCCTCGTGTTACTTCAAAGGAATTAGCAGTGCTGCACCAGGAATGAGTTTGGCCTGAAATGTCTGCCTCTGACAGTGTGGTTCAATACATCTCCGCTGGCTGCCTTGACCTTACTGGCAAGCATAGATTTTAGGATTTATCCCTATAGTCAGATATAGATCTGCAGCGGCAGCTTGTTGAGAAACCTTGAAGAATTCTCAGAAACGAATCCCTCAGCCGTCTCACAGTTCAGGGTAACATGCTAATTGAGGATTTCAAAGAAAGCATGCCGCTGGATTCCTGTCTGTGCTAATTTAACAACTTGATGTTTGGTTTCATTTAGGTCATATTACCTCCTCAAGCAGCTACGAGGGTTATAAAATCCTTAAGCTGGCAAGAAACAGGCTGAAAGTAGCATTGGGCTTGCTTTGCGCAGCAGAAGGAAGCTGATGCCAGTTTTTCCTATTACTGGACCAGGATTATCACCAATATATAAAGCTAAAAATTCAGTTTTAGGACACCCTGGGGAGAAATAAGCACTAAGCCCGAGATCTAAAAATCAAAGGGCTGCCTAGCAGAACTGTAGGGAGCCAAGCGAGAGTTTGCAGTGCCTTTCCAAAGCGCACAGAGCAGACAGGGGACACGGCAGTCTTCGGAGCCCGAAAGCCAGGGCAGGGATCTGGGGCAAGGGTGCCAGACTGCGGCGGAGCGGAGCCTTCGGCGGGGTCCGGGGCCCGGCCCGGTTCGGCCCGGCTGGTCCTGGCGGCGGCGCGGCCGTGCGGGCACTGCGGGTCCGGGCTGCCCCGGCTCCCACCGCCTGCGCGGGGCCCTGCAAAACCCCTCTGCGTGTTCGCTTTAGTGCTTATCCCACTGTTTTACACCAGGCACGACAGGTCTGTCTGAGCACGGACACTGAACCAAAAAGGGAGGGAAAAAATATATTAAAAAAAAAAAAATAATAAAGGACAAAGACCCCCGAAGCCACCACGCTCTTGCACATCCGGCAGGGCTCCTCCGAAATCTGATCTCATCTGGCTGCGGCGCCCGAGCCTTTCGGTGCACGCCGCAGTTCGCGCGGACCCCCCGGGACTGAGACCCTCCCTTACCTCGGGGCGCCGCGGGTGGGGGCCGTCCCCGGAGCGCAGCACACGCTGCCAGTCCCAGTCCCGCTGCTAGTCCTGGTCCTGGCCCCGGCGGCCGGCCGAGCATCCTCCGGCGGGGGCCCTGCCTGGCGCCGCGGCGAGCCGGGGCTGCCGCGGGGCGGGCGCGCGAGCGGCACTTCCAGCGCTCTGGGCCCGCACATCGCCCCGGCTTTCTATTTAACACGGCGGAGCTCAGCTCGGCTCCTCCCCCGCCTTCTCGGAAAACATGTGGCCCTGGGTTCACTTTCGCTTTCCCAAGGAGTTGATGGCACTGAGCCAGCGGTAGCACCGGCCCCGGAGAACGCCCCGCGGGCTCCCCGCCCCGTCGCTGGGGATGCTCTTCTGCCTCGCTTCTCATGTCCGACTACGTCTGGGTTTACTCTTTTCTTGCTTTTCTTTTTCGGGCAGCCCCGGCGAAGCAGGCGGTGGCCGCGGGCACGACCGAGAGGTGCTGCGGAGGAAATCCGAGCACGGGAGAGCTCTGAGGCCCCAGGGAGACGAGGGGACACTAGAGGTAGGTGATGGATGAGGCTCTAACTGGCAGCTGCCTCAAAACGGGNAAAGCAAGCAAGCAACTAATGCAGGGAGGTTTAACGTGAAAATAGCTGCTCTCCTCAGAGCTAACTGGTCAGCATGGACGGAAGAGGTGAGAGGACTTAATGTATAATTTAAATGTCCAAGAAAGGACAAAATATTAGACCAATAATCTCAAAGTGAGAAAAGCATTCAGAGAAGCTCATGATCCTTCCACTGAGAAGACTTTAAAGATGCTACACTGGGGTTTGAGTTCTCAAAGTAGAACTTCCCTGGGGTTTTCTCCAGAGTAATCAGAATTAAAAGTAACTGTTTAAATCGCAGCTGTATTCATAGCCTTGCCAGCAGCCAGTGCAGGAGACTTGGAATGCTGTTCTGCTCACCCAGGAGATTTGAAACCTCAAGTACCACACCAGTGTCTTATGTACTCCCTTAAGCAGGCCCAGTAAAGTGTGCTTTCTTCCAAAGAGGATGTTTCTAAAAGTAACAACCAACACATTTTAAAGGCCCAGACGTTTCCCTGAAGTTAACATGATGTTATGTGACAACGAAAAGGAAATGTCTCTGTGAAATGATTAAGGGGAGAGGGGCTGGCAAGGCTTTGTGAGTTGTCTTTGGGATGAAGTTGAAGGAATGTATTTCCTGCTTTGAGACTAAATATTTGTGTCAAAATCCAGTGTGGTAACAGACTGATTTAACCTGATGGCAATACAGGACCTTACAGAGATGTGCAGCCACTGTACAATAGGTGAACCTGGAAATTTCTGATGATGCTTTAGCCATCAAAATTTACTGCTTATGTTCTGTCATGCAAGAGCATAGTTGTCATGAATTTGGAGAAGCAGTGTGCCATTAATTTTAAGACCTGGCACAGAGATTCACTTTATCACTTTTCAGACTCCTCTCTCAAGTTTTGAGCAACAGAGCTTTAATCAAGGTTTGGTGTAAGCAGCTGGGGGAAGCTCATCTGCTTTACTGTGTAAAGCAAAAGCATGAAGGAATGGTGAAACTGAAACTTCCCTTAGAATTTGAACATGCAATATTGCCACTGTTTGCTTTGGCATAGTGTGCTCCATGCAGGAGTAGATTCCATGGCTGGTTTGGATACGGCCCTCTTGGTGTTCACACAGGTAGTACAGCTAAGCCTTGCCCTTAACAGCTTTAAGTCTACTTAGCCAAGACAAAGTCCCCTTCCTCCCTGGCACCCTTCAAAGAAAAGGGTTTTGAAATGCTTAACTCTGTCAAGATAAGGTAAATCAGAACCAGAAGTACAGCTCAGATCCTCTTAACTCCTCCCCTAGTCCCCAGGGCGCCTAGCGAGCTCTCTCCCTGCTGCTGCAGCCTTCTCCTGCCATCGCTGTGGCTTTAAGGAGCAGAGCACCTCATGGCTGTAATGCAGCACAGTGGGGTGCGTGTTTCTCACATGAGATGGAGTTGGCTGAAGGTTGCTGTAGATGTGCCAGGAAAGCTGTTTCACTCTCATGTAATTTTTAATTTTGTAAGATCACAGGGGAAAGAAAGATCCTGCAGGTGCATATGCAGCCTGTCTGCCATGGACTGAGTAGTGCAGCTGACAAAGTGTCTGTCCAAAAAGTCATCTTCATTGAGCAGGAATGTGGTCATAATATTTAGTCGCAAAGCTTCACAGCATGGCAAGGCTCGAATGGGTAGGTGAACTCCCAGTCGCAAAGGAGAGCGATGGAGTGAACCTGCCAGCTCAGACACCAGAAGCCAAGTGTGTCAGGCTGCTGCTTATGGAGCTTGACACTATCCCTATGTGAATCAAAGTGAGAGTGGTCCGGGGTGCTCCGTGAAGTGCCTTAGAAAGGCTTGCCCATGAGAAGTGGGCTTCAGCTGTGGTATGTGAGGGAGATTTTCACAGTGAGTGAAGTTTTTGTGATAGGAGTTGAGGGTTTAATGTGAGGGTCCCACAAGTTGAGCTTTCTTGGGAAATCTTCAGTTTTACCCACTCATGTTTCGTTTTTGCAATCCTCCATTCCCATCCTTCGGTTTCCTTTCCTGCATCCTCTCCCTCGACTTAACCCGTCGGCAGTGCGTGCCTTGGGAAGAGCTCCGTGCCAGCAGGATCCGACAGGATGCGGTCACTGTACCCAGTAGAGGGCAGTGCAGAAATGGGAACCGGGGCAGAGCTGCTGGACCAGAGCACATGGGGGAACATCTCTAGCTAAAGGGCTGGAGGTAAAAGCACTGCTGCCAGTCCAGGTGATTCTGATCCGTGCTCTGACAGCTTAATGAGCACTTGCTGCATTTTGCGAGGAGAATTAGACTTAGAGTCTGTTTGGTAAGTAAAGCCTTCCATGTGAAATGCCTATTTTTCTCTTCTTCATGTGGAGAAATAAATTGTGTTCCCTTTCTTACCTGCTGATGGTCTCAGAAAAGAAAAGCAAAATCTGAAGAGAAAATTACTGGGAGACATTATCCCATCTTCCTTTCTCCCTTGTTTCTAGGGCAGGAAAGTAAATGCTTTTGCTCTGAAGGTTAGTATTAGTAAACCTCTAAAAGCTAGGAAAAAGAACAAACTCAGCTTTTGCTAAAAATAAAAGTCCTTAGCCCCATTTTGTAGATATTATTTTGGAAAATGACAGAAAATTCAGAGGAATTGCTGGGTATTTGTGCAGCAGGAGCATGTCTAGAAACAGGCCAAGGGAAATCTGTTTAGAAAGCACAGGGAATAGGGATGCCAGGTAAGGTCTGCCAGGAGGCAGCAAGAGAAAAAACACGGTTCTGAAGATGGTTTTGAAGGTAGGAGAGTACTGTATCTGTTGGAATACATGAGGCATTTGCCTGTTGATTAGTTTTCCAAACTCCACACTCTTAGCCCAACTAACAGCAGAGTAACGCAGGCAGAGCTTCCTCTATTTGTGCTCCAAGCCTTTCCTCACCCTCTGAAACCACCAGGAGGGATGTATGGTATTCCCCAGTATAAATTCCATTATGGGGCACTCCACACCCTGCTGAATTAATCCCCACTGCAGGGACAGTCCTGTGGGGAAAAGAACCCAAAACCCTGAAAGGCTTAGGAAATCAGCAGGCACTCCCCATTTTAGCTTTTTACTAACTTTTGAGAATAGAAGCTGCCACTGATTCTGTTATTAATCTGGATTAATTGGCATGCCAGTGTGTCTGTGGGACAGCATGTTGTTTAGAGTTTGGTATAGTGAGTGGGTGATCAGTGTGGGAATTAATACAGAATTGCTATTTTCTTGCAAGAACAGTTCAGTAAATAGGGTCACATATCTTACTGTTAGTCTTTTGAGGTTAGAGCCTCTCTTGTGCTGATACTGTACATGGTAGCTCTTACGTGACTGTGCTCAGTATCTAAACTGATCAAATCACCAACATCATCTTTAAAAAAAGGGAACTGAAGCACCAAGAGATTCAGTGATTTGCTTGAAGTCAGAGAGTGAGATAGTCTGCAAAAGGGCTAGGAATGGAACGTAATTCAGGTCTTCACAGGCCTACACTAGAAACTTAACCACAATACCATCCTTCCTGTTTTAGTGGGTTTTGTTTTCTTCTCCAGAATCTGAATTTTCATTTAAACGAAACCCTTGAAATCGGAATTCTTTGATTTTGCAAGTAAGTTAGACACCACACTGTCTCTGAGTCTGCTTTCAGATGCAGTGAAACCAGCAGCACTGAGCCAAGTGTGAACCTCTGTCACCCACTGTGATGACATATTTGGGTTAGAGTTTGATGCATCTTGGACGTGTCCAAGAGATGCAGCTATTGTGACGAGACATTTCTTCACACATCTCCATTCCCATACTATCCAGTCAATCATTTTCTAAGTTAAGAGGTAATAAAGTGGGCCTGATGAATACAGCTCATCCTCTTATCCTTTTAGCCAACTCTTCCAGGTAAAACAGCTACAGATGTGACTCACTTTACACTGGTATTAGTTATCATGTTAGGTATCACTGAAGAACAATGTGGGTCTGGCCAGGCTGTCAGTCACGGCAAATTCGTCATTATGCCAAGAACAAAATATATTTTGAGGCTGTCACCAAGCCTCATAAGCATCTACCTAGACAAGGGCAAGCCAGTCGGTACAGCATTAATAAATTGTCTGATCTGGAATTTGTGCTGTTCTGCAGACAATGTACAAGTCAGATCCCATCCAGGTAGGATGAATGAGAGGAATTTGTGGTTTTGTCTTCCAAAAAGGATCACTGTATTCGTTGTTAGAAAGTGCACATGTCTCCTGGCTAGAATGGAGAACGGTGGGGTTTGGAAGTTAAGCAAATTAAGCTTAATTACACAGAATCACAGAATAAGTTGAATGGAAGGGACCTGCAGGTATCATCGAGTCCAACTCCTGGCCCTGCACAGGACTTTTGGACTGAGGCTGAGTAACAGCTGAGCCTCTCTGTCCTTTGAAGTTCCTTTGAATAGTCCACATTTGAAATATTTCACTGTGAGAGATATAAACTGCTATTTTTCAAATAAGCAATAAATTAACTGTCTGAGGTTATGAGAGAAGTTTATTTTTCAGCTGGTTGTTCTAGAATTGTTTATTTTACTTTTTCAGGAGTAGTTAACATTGGTTTCCCTGAGCCCAGAGTAAATGGATCCTGTCTGATGTTCGGTGGAAGTTTCTTGTTGATATTAACTAAGTCAAATCAAGATTCGCATTAGTCTCATGAATTCAAATGCTGAGCACTTAACCACACAAAAATGTGGTTTGGGCTTTCAGCATTTCAGTAGTTTAGACATCTTTCTTGGTAATTAGTTGAGTGGGGGAAAAAAAGGGAAAGTCTCAAATTGTTGGTAAAAATATTGTGAAAGGGCAGCCTGCTTTCTGCTGGTTTTTTCATCCAAATGCCAAATTTGTCTTGTTGGATTGTATGTGTGTGTGTCTCTAGGTGCATAAGCCAAAACTGATGAAGGAACTTTAGGTCCCTAAAAATAATGTTGGTGCTAATTGCAGAGGTAGCAGGGTGCTGTTCAGGGGAACTGCAGCAATGAACACTGGGCTGGACACGGTAAAGCAGAAGCATATAAAGCTAGTTTGGCTTCCAGATACACCTACTGGACTACAGAGCTTTCGGTGCTGGGTGGAGGAACACAGACTCTGAATGCAGAGCCAGTTGCTAATTTTGTTCCAGTCTGGCTGAAATAAAGCACTGGAGTGATCCTTTCCAAAATGAGCCAGTACAGAGCTCTGCTCCCTTTCCATTGCTTCTTTCACTCCCCAGCACTCTCTCCCTTGCTTGGAACCACACTCTGTTTCGCCAGCTCCCTGTTCTCATGTCTTTTCAGATCCCAAGCCTATGAAAGGAGAGTGGTGGCTTGGCACAGGGAAATCAGCTGAGGTGCTGAACTGTGCTGTGGGTTTTGGAGCCAAGGTTATTGTTTGTACATGCAGTTGGAGCCCTCAGGCAGATACAGATCCATGAAATGTGGGAAGGGGATTCTGGCTGTAAAGAGTGAACAGGAGAGGTCTTGAGCTTCAGGAAAAAAATATTTTTGAGTGGGAATCTTGAGGATAACAAGCAAAACATCAATTAACAATCCAAAAATATCTCCAGTGTATCTTTATTGCTATTTCAATAGTATCTTCACTCTCTGCTTTTATAGTTTCCCATTCTTTCAGGCCTTTTCCACCACTTCTCTTTGTTTTCAGTGCCAGTTTAGATTGTCCCAAGTGACTACAAATTTTCGTTTGCTGCTGCAGGTGGATAGTGCTGATGCTCTTTCTGGTGGTCCCACAATTCCAGAGGCAAATGCTGAGCTTCTACTGTAGTAAGTCAAGGATTGTGGAATCAGTTTCTGATGCATTTTATTTTTGGGCATAATCAACACATCAGCAGATTTTTATGGTTGACCTGAGGTAGAGGAAATGATTCAAGTGTTGCCTCACCTTTGGTTTTCAGTCCACAGAAACTGATTAAAATCCATTCTTAATATGGTCAAATGGATCCAAATCTCAGTTCAATTTCTTTGAATGTAGAGAGATTCTATAGTCCAAATTAAAAGGAAAAAAGTGGTCTTGTTCTTAAAGTGAACAAAGACTGATGTGGTGCTGTTCCAGAAGACAGAAGTAGCACACTGGAAGTTGAGAAACCAGAAGGTGATGGCAAAGCAGTGTTTTGCAGCTTGTCAGCCAGATCCAGGTGGACATTCTAATTTCTTTCACAATTCACTAAGACACTTTCACAGGATTTGGTTGGATTTGTAAAACTTGAAGCCATCAAGCCTGGATGACTAAATCTGAAGAAATCACTGTTAATACTCAGGGAAAAGACCTTCCATGGGCATGATATGCTGACCTCATATTCCTACTGTGCTTGTAATTTACCTTAATTGACAGATCCTTTTTACAGTTGCAGTCAAATCCCAAATCATAAACCAGCAAACTCTTCTGGTGATGGAATACATTAGGTTCTGCAGTATCTAATAACTCCTATACCCAACAAATAGAAACTACTGAATGTGCACCTTTTATTCTACTGTACAGATAGATCCAGTATAGATTTTATTATTGGCTTGTGGTCTTCAAAGTATTGAGATTTCTGTTCCTCCTCTGTCCCTGAGAAAGGATAGGTCCTGATAACTGGGTCAATAGTTTTCTTCAGAGTACAAATATTAATTCCTCATTTGCCAATAAAAGAAAAGGAAAAAAAACCTGCCATAATTGCTCTTGTGGAAAAAGAATTGGATTTTTTTCTTCAGACATTTTCCCTCTCCAGATTTATTGCAAACCTCTGCCAATTTTAGATGTGAACTCAACAGGCTGAGTTCAAAATAGATTAGCTTCACCATATTCCAGCTCCAGGAAAGTTTCTAGGAATCAGGAGAATAATCTGACAGTTTCTAACAAAAGATAAAAAGTCTTTTAAATATAGAATTTTTGGCATCTGATGTTAAAGAAATATTAATGAGGTATTTTCTAATTTTAGAAAGATCTTTATTAGTTAGATACAGACCTCATCACACACACTTTTGGATTAATTAAGAAGAAATATTATGTTATGTAAAATTAATGTAGCTTAGCATGCAGGCCTTGATGTCCCCTATCAGTAAATTAGATAATTAAGAATATGAAAGTGGGAAAAGTGCCCAGCCTGGAGGATTTCCAGCAGGAGAGATCTCACTGAGTTGCTCATGACTCACTTTTCCAGGGCCACTTTGTCCTCTGAGAGTGCGAGAAGTCCTATTGTCACTAATGTTAAACTGGAAATGAATGCTGTGTTGTGCTGTATTCCAACTGCAGATCTATTTCAGTTCACAGTAACGTCAAAAGAAAATACTGGCAAAATGTCTGATTATGAGTCTAGAGGAAGCCTTACCCTTAGTCACATAAATTGAATTGAGCTTGCCAAGATGACCTTCAAAAACTTACTGGACATGTGGTAGTGACCTGTGGCCTGAAACCACAGGTAATTCTAATACACCTTTATTCACAGAAAAGCCTTTTGGAAAGGTACCTGGAGCTATTCTTACAGGAGAACAGTTTAAATTTGTATTTCTCCTTAGTTCTTTGCTCCAGCTATCCTGTACTGGCTCTGTCTTATACTACTGGAGTATGGACTGAGTTACTTCTCAGTTTTTGCAGCAGTACCAAAACTGTGTCTGTGACCTTCATGGTTTACTTCTAAACAAAATGATCTGTATACTCCTGACATTGCAGCCTCATCCGATATAATACAGCCTTCAGGTAGTTGCTGATTTAGTACATATCTAAGCTGAAGTTCCATAATTTGATTTCTCTAACCACCAGTTTAAAAATTCAGATTAGCTGAGTGATAACTTGTAAAGAAAAACCAGATATAATTCTTCCCATGCCAAGTGTTGGGGCTTTTTCCCTATAGAACTTTTACAGGCAAATAAATGCAATTAAGCACTGACTACAATACTAGCAAGAAATACCAATAAACACATGAATGTAACTTTAATGTAAATTTAAATACTGTGCTCTCTCTCCTGATTTCCTATATAAATAGGTTTATATACTCCCTTTCTGAGTCTGTAAGAAAGGTTACATTACTAACAGGGAATACTTTTTGCAGTTAGACCCTTTGTAATCCTCATGCAGTGCTGTCCTTACCCACGGTAAAAGTGGAGCAGCTACAGACAAGGTCCTGCACATCCTGAGAGGTTTGCTGAGCTTCGGAGGCCAGCCAGACACCCAGAATTTCTGGGTACATTAAAAATGCCCCAGGATCTTCCCAAGTCCATGCTCAGAGTCTGTGCTCTGGTCAGGAGGAAATTTCTGAGAGTTTAGGCTTCTTTGCTAAAGACTTGGCAGGAGTTTCATGAGAGCCCTTCAGAAGATTTCCCGTTCTGGTGGTGTACAAACACAGCAACAATAGGACAGTGTCTGTGCTCTTAGGAAATGTCTCAGGAATATTCTTCTTTGTTGTGCAAGGTGAACGTTTCGTTCTGTAATTGGTGCTGTTGCTTTAACAGGAATGTGATGGGTGTGCCGTGGCTATAGGATACAAATGTGGCTTCACGTGCAGACTCGACTTCTGCATCCAAAATGCTGCCAGTGGCAGTTGGGCCGAGATCTCCAAGTAGATGTTTTTAGCAAAACAAAAAAGCAGGATTGCACCCAGAATAGAGAGTTCTGACCTTAGCTCTACTGCTAAAAATAGCCTATTTTTTAAGAGATTGAGGACAAACACATCCAAAGGTCTCTTCTAGATCCACTTGCATTACAAATTTTGAATTGGCTGAAAGGATACTGCCTAACTCCTCCAGATTAATTCTGGCTTTTTATTCCTTGTGTATTTTATCCTTACTTTCTTAGTGTCTCATTTTCCCCAGGACAGTCATTGACCATTGGCCACAAACAAGGGGAGCCCCAAGGCAGAGGCTGCCAAGAAATCCCTGCACTGGAGGGTTCCAGGTGTCAGGGCTGGAAAAAGCAGCTTGCCTGGTTCAAAGAAGTCCTCACTCCTGGCTTGCTCATGGGCCATACTAAAAATAGCTCACCACTGATACGGGTGCATTGTGGTATTCCAGCAATAAGTCATAGCATTCCACACTTTTACTCCTCTGTTTCTAGGAAATTCAATTAAAAACTTGGTCCAATACACACACACACACACAAAAGAATGCATTTACTCTCAGTGGCTGCATTTACCATCAAAGTTGGTAATGTTTCCTGAAATTGGTTTCTGATCCCCCTGAATGGCTGTGGGTTTTTCTTCTTTTTTTTTTCTTTGTTATTTTTTTCAAAGGTTAGTTTCAGAGAAACTGAACTACATACATGAAACTCTAAAATATCAACCGTGCAGATAAATTGTGGCATCAGGGGCGTAATGTGTGTGTGACCTGCCTCCAGTTCCATGAATTCCAGTGAATTCCCAGTTTCCACTAGCGGGTGGCAGGTGGATCTGAATGTGGCTGTCTTCTGTTCATTTTGTATCCACACGGGGTTGTGATGGTGGGGGAAGAGTATGAGGGGTGTGTTCTGGGGGGAGAGGGAAACACTGGACTGGAGCCTGGGGAGGTAAAACCCATTGGGTGGTAGGGAGTTGCACTTACTGAGTTGTTTCAGGTCATGTATGAATCCTCTTCATGTGACAGAGTTGCTGCACAAAATGCCAAGAGTGGTACAGCCTGCAGGGCTTTGGCAAACAGATCATCTCTCATGATTCATGCAGCATCCTTTCTCTGCTGTGCCTATGATGATCTCTCAAATGTGACCTTGAAAGGCAGGGCTAAAGCTGAATCTGGCTTTTAAAAATGACCCACAAGCAGAGTTTTGTGCAGCATAAAAAACAAAAAAAAAGAGAAAATTATCCCGAGTGTCTGAAGCTGCCAACATAGCTTGCCAAAGCAATTCATGCTGGATGAACTGCATGTTTGTACTGGTTATTTAGAAACAGCTTTAAGAGAGTTCCCTCTCTTAATTTCACTCATACCTTAACATTGACACACTGACAGTGTGAGTGCCAACTTCCCAGAAGTCCTGTGGCTGATTCTAATTTACATAAACTATTCTGCATACTGCTATACACAGACAGAAATGGTATCTTATTGGTTTTTGTTTCTTCCTTTATCTCCTCCCATCCCCCTTCTCAGGACTGGGGAAATATGACAGATGTCTATGCAGGCAGAAGCAGATTTGGGAGGGTCTGTGCATTTTTCTCCACTGGGTTTACCACACTGAGGAGCACTCCATCACTGGAGACAAGTCCTCATCACGAGGGATTTAGTTGCCATTCCCCTCTGAAAATGGGATTTCAGTGCAGTCATGAGGCTGTGCAGAGAGCCCATCACTCTTCCAGAGAATCACTACCCCATTTCCTCTTCTCTTCTCCTTGTCAGGAGTTTGTACTTCAGTAGAGCTCATACCACAGCCTTCCTGCCATCCTGTACCCTGGTACACACGCCACGCCGATGGTACATGGTTACAAAGCCAAGAACTGAAAAACTGGGCAATATCAGATTTATATTTGCATATGCAAGCTGAACTCTGCCCACTCAGGCATGTGTGCACTGACTGACACAGGGGTGCTGGGGAAATGTGTGATCTCAACTCTCACAAAACTAGGGCAGAATTGGCAGGAAACACAAAGAAGGCCTTGTCTTAATTTTAAAATTAAGAATTTGCTGGAATTTGGAAACAATTTGATTTTTTAACACAGTTTCCTGTAGATAATTCAGTGGTTTTCAAAGAAGAAACTTTGCTAGCATTCTAGAATGGGGTTCTTTATACTAACTTACTGTTGTTTTAATTACGTTAATTGCCAAAAAGATAACTCTGCTGCTCGTGGGAGAGAAGGACTCTCCCAGGTGCTGAATGTCAAAATCACTGAGTTGAGGCAGGATAGGCTGGCAGAACTGGGGTTCCCCCTGCTTTTCTGGACCTAGGAGCTCCTGCCTTACTTAAAATTAATCACGAGGCACCAGGAGTGTTCAGATTTTGGAGATAAGTGCTTTTGTTCTACTGCATCTGCCTGTGTTCACAAGGCACACACTGCCAGCGTGCTGGTTTCTAAACAGATGAGCTGAGCAATGCAAAACATCCGTGCAGGTCAGGGATGACTCAAACAAATCCGAGTCAATGGAGAGAAGGAGGCAGAAGGGGCAGTATTTCTTCCATCTGAAGTGGATGTATTGAAACCTCATGAAAAACCAACGCTAAATATATGTGGCCTTTTGGAAAGTATCTCTGTGCAACTGCATCCACAACATGTAGAGTGATAAAATCACCTACCGAGCTGAGTCGAATGGCAGAGCTGAAGGAGAGCTGTAAATAAAGTGGTAGGCGGTTTCCTGCTAAAACTCCCCTGCATGTCCAAGAACCCGCTGTGACTCAGCCGTTGCAGTCACTGGGAACTCAGCACAGACACTCTTTTCTAGTTGGGTGGTTTTACTTCTCTTTTTGCGCCCTACCAGGAGGGGCTCCATTCATCCCTGGAGGAATCGAATTGACAAATACGACCCATTACTTTTTATTGTCTTAAGGTAATGATCTCACACTAGACCCAACAGGACTGCTCAGACTTCTTGTCTGGTTAGCAGTGACCCCACCCACGCCTGCGAAATGACGCGTCTGCTTGGATCTTTCATGTGAAAGTTCTTGGGACTTATATTCACATCCTTTTACTGGGCTCTTACATGCATCTCTTGATGGCCTAAAAATACCAAAATTTTTGTTGCTTTCCTTTCATGTGCAAGAATACTCAGAAATTACCTTTTTCTTTCTTTTTTTTTTTTTTTTTAAGAGTATGTGTGTAAATATGCTGAATGGAAGGGACACAATTATGTATTTACTTATAATACATTTTCTAATGTACCTACTGTTCCTTCAAAGAATTAGCACCCATGGAAAGATGAACTGAGCTGGAAGAAGCTCTTGTTAAAATAACAGCAGTAGCAATGTCTAGTAGCTTTTAGATCAGCAGCATCCAGTCTAACTTGCACTAGAATATTTTATGTCTGAAGCAGTCAGATGTCATTTTACTCCTCTGGGCTCATAGTCTCTGAACATCCTTTGCCATTGAGATTATGCTTTCCCTGGTCCATTTTGAATTTGCACAGACAGTTGCCTTTCCAAGTGAAAAGTTCTGTACACACACAGCTTTAAACTTGGCGTTGGGAATTAATAAAACAGGTTTGGGGGATCTGCAGGTTTCCATGACCTGACCTAGAACAGGCTGTTCTGTTGTTTTTTCCCTTTTTTATCCCATACAATATTTATTCTGCTGCTTCTTTCTATACTCTTCTGTTTCTACGTTGTCTCCTCTCCTCCACAATCCTTTTTCTTATTTTTTTTTAATTTATTGTATTCCCTCCATGCTAGTCCCAGCTAACTCCTTATTGGCTTCTTCCATAATAGTGCTGGAACTTTGTCCCATCTGACCTTTCTCTGTGTGAACAAATACCAATGTTTCAGGTTTAAAGTTTACTCCAATCTGGTTTTTTCTGCTTTCCAGCCCGATGTTATCTAAGTGACCCTTTAATTTCTGTTTAATACCTCTTTTAGTTTCAAGATCCTGTCTGCCTTTTGCTTTCTGTCTCTTATATTAAGTATACTTTGTACAGGGCTTTTTTTTTCTTCTGAGAATTGTCTACTTTCTCCAGAGTTTTCAGTTTGGCATCTGAAGGTTATCTGTGGTTCCTTGTTAGTGAACTTCCTTTCCGGGAAGTTCAGCCTCCTTGTATTCTGACTCAAGTCATTAACATCAAAGTACATTCTTCTTTTTCTTGCAAATTCCTATAACTGCCCACCTTTCTTCTCCTTTCTCTTCCCCAATCCCCTCCAGGTGCCCCCCACAGCAGTGCTCTGCAGGGCATGGCCTTCTCAAAGCTGACACCTTGCTGTTTTCTCTTAGCAAAGTCCACAGCGGGGGAATGGTGGAGGACTTGGTGTGTTTTGCAACCCTCCCATCTGAAAAGCAGGAGTCAGGGTTTTCCCAAAGTGCGGCTGAGGAGGGAATACCCGAGGAGCTGGTGCCAGGAAGGAGCTCAGATTATTGCAGAGGCCAGAGGGAACTGAGGGGTGGCTGGCACTGGGGACCTGGCACTGGAGATGGGGGGTGAGGGACGCAGACGGCACCGGGTCCAAAGACAGGGGGAGCTGACATCAGTGGGTGGAAGTGCTGGAGATGTGGCCTGGATGAGGGGACTCAAAGGCAGGAGGGGCTGGGACTCACCATCTGTCAGAGCTGGTGCCATGGGACTGAGGACACACAGTGACCTGCCCCATCCCTCTTCCTCCCAAGGAACTGCCCTAAACCCCTTTTTCTTCTACCAGAAATACCAGAAATAGTGTCAGTACATAGTATATCCACTTCCAAATAGAAGGTTTAACAGACAATCTGATCAATCTGATATCCACACTAAATGATAATTTTATTTCACCAGGTAACCAGAATTCTCCTTCTCCTCCTGTTCTTCCTCTCCCACATAATCTTATTTTAAGCATATTAGTACTTAAGGAAAATTATGGGGCTACGTGGGTGGCGCCCTTCAAACACAGAGGGGGTGCTGAGATCCTCCCTTCTGAGAAAAGCTCACCAGAATGACCAGTGAGGGCAGTGAGTGGGCAGAGCCCCGTGCTGGGAGTGCTGCACCTCCCAGCATCCTGCAAGGTGCCTGCTCACTGTGGCTAACAGGACAGCCCGTGCCCAAATCAGGGAGGGAAAGTGCTGTACCCTTACTGGTCATGGTGAGTCATTTGCACCTTCTGTTACATCTGGCATGAATTTCATTTTGAGTTACTGCTGCACATCATTATCTTCAATATTTCCTTCACCAGAAGCTGGAGCCACAGAGGTGAAATTACATTACCAGAATCTGTCATTAAAACTGACAGCTAGTTCTTATTAGAAGTAAAAGAATCAGGTTTTGAATAGCACTGAACAGTGCCATTTTCAAGTAGTCACATGCGGAGTAAGACTATTCATCAAAAATAGTAAAGAGAATGTAATTCCAGGTATTCAAATGCACCTGCCTGTATACTTTTCCCCTATTAGAGTTGACATGGAGCAAGGAAACAGTACCTGGGGGATAAATCCAATTAACCGTGAAAAAGAGGAATCTACCAGATGACTAGCAAACCTGTTTTAATTTAAAGGGAAATGTGTGTCACTCTTTTGTCTTTACATAACACTGTGCAACTTAACACTAAGCATTAGCTTCAAATTGGCTTTTGTACCACCTCGGATTACATCCACAGTTTTGGTCCCACCCATACTCTGAGGCTGCCAGTTTCTCTTTTGGCCATCCAGATTTATGTCAATTGTTTATGGCCTCAAATAGCTGTACTGTAAACTCTTGGACTACTCAGAGGACATGCTGTGCCTTCAAATACACGCCTTTGTTGTGGCTTGGAAAACTTTCCACTGGGACTTCACCTCAGTGTCTTCTCTGGTTTTTTCTTGCACATATATTGAAGTAGTTTACAGGGACAGATTTAACAGGAACTTGGACTCAGCTTTTCAAAGGAATTAGAAGTAAAACCTTTACTTGCATACTGTGCCTGTCAGGTGTAACTGCAAGGGCTTTCTGCCGAAATAGAAAAGCCACACTGAGAAATAAGGGAAACGAAGATAGCCAGAACAACACTCACTGGAATTGTGTCTGTTTATATTTGAATCTCTTGTTTGGAGGAAGTTCTGGTTTTGCCTTTAATACTATGCAAGTTCCTACAAAAGTTAGTTCAATTTTAGTATTACTCAATTTCCGAAGAAATAATTTGGTTTTGTGTTTAGAAAACTTACTGCCAAGCCCCCTCTGCTGGAGGGAAAAACCATGTTTTCATCCCTGCATGCTGAAGACATCTAATAAAAGCATTCCAGCTTATTACTGTGCAAGTAATTACAGGCTCAGAGTTCACAAGATCTTTACTATCTTTCTATTATTATCTGTCCTTATCTGTCATGAGTTGTGCTTTAGAGAATAGTCTGGATGATCACTGGAAGTTTGTTCAAGTTTCTCCTTCTGAATGAGTCAGTGTATTGAAAATTCATCTTCTCAATTGGTTCTTTTATCATCCAAGCAATTTTCAGTGGTGTCCAACCTCTTCATCCCCCAGCCATATCTTGTATGTATTATTTACATCCTTTGTCAGCAATCATTACACACAGTTAGAGTGAACTCGCATAGCAGAGCAAACAGGAAAAATCTGACTGCAAGAAGCCCCATGCTTTTCCAAGGCAATTTAAACTGCAAAGGTGTGCTTTGCTTGTCTCTCAAGTGTGACTTTCAGTTTGGAAATATAGCGACAATTGTTCCACAAACATCAAAGTAGCAACACCGAGGGAAGGAAAACCATACTGAATTGGTGTTTTGTGTTAATTTTTTAAAAATGTAATTGTATTTCAGATGAGAGCATGAACTAATTAAAGTTTCCTTTAATATACTGTAAGTACAGCATGTGATGTTAAATGGGTGTTCAACCTTAGCTGCAGTAGCCAAATAAATGCTAAAGTTAACAACAGGTTTGGACCAGAAAGAAGTCTAACTAGCCCTGAGTTCTAGGGAAGTTAGAGAACCCAGCCCATCTTTGGAAACTGATGCCCAACAGGGCAGAGGGTTAAAAACAAGTAGTCTCAGTTCTCCTGTATGCAACATTTTGTGACTATGCAACATTTCCTGGCTGATGAAATGCAGCTGCAGTACCTCCCAGGTGTAAGTCATCTGCTGCTTTGTCATTTCAATGCAATAAAAAGATGCCTTTCCTTCTAAATGAGAAGGTTTTATTGCAGGGTGTGTGCACACTGAAGGAAGAAGAGAGGAAGGGGGGGAAAAAGGTGTCAGGAAGTGCTTCAGTCCCAAGCGGTTGGTAACCAGAGTCAGCTCTGCAGCAGGAGGAGCACCATCCTGCTGAGGCATTTGGACATGCTCAGAGGTGCACCTCAGAGTTGCTAGGTCTGCATTCTAGGGGTCTCATCCCACCTTCACAGGGCTCTTGTGCTTGTCTGATCAGAGCTAACCAGCTTCCAGAGGCCAAACTGTGCCCAACCAAGCTGTAGCACCTAGTAAAAGTGCTGGGAAAACAAGCAGATGTTCCCTCCTGCCACTCAGTGGAATGTAGGATAGGGACTGACCCAGGACACAACTTGTCTCATTGCAGAGGCCTTTTCATGCAGAGCCTGTTCATTTCTTACCATCTGAAATGCACAGTCTGCCCATTTAGGCAGAGCTGCAGCATGAAAATACAACTTTAGAGCTATTGAGTCGAGGCATTACATATCCAGTCATTTACAGTTAATATAAATGTGTGAATGAAAACCAGCAAAATGAAAACCATGATGGAAACTTGTTCTTCAGTGTGAGCCTGCAAGAGACACAGCTACCAAGAAAGATGAAAGCATTGCTCCTAAGGGATCCATCTGTAACTCTTCTGATGAAATAATAAACAATAGCACACTCTTTCCTACTCATGTACCAGGAATTTAACCAAGCTTAGTGTAAGGTTACAGGCCATAAACTATAATTTGAGGACACTGCAAAACATGAAAATTGCTTGAAATTCAGGGACAGAAACTTTCCCCACAGTTTATGAGTAGGAATTTCATGGCACTGCTCCTCTTACGACTTTACAAGTATTCTTTACAAATGTTATCAGTTCACAGCACTCCACAGCTGTGTGATGGAGATTGCAGAAGTACTGGTAGAGGAAGCTTTACTGTTTTACATCTGGGAAAGGCAGCCTTTAGAAGGAAATGCATCTATCTATTGTACAGGTCAAAAGATGAATGAAAAAGAGTCTCCAGTTACTTTCAGTTCTGTTTCCTTCGGCTGGAATTTCTGTTTCCCCAGACAATCATGTGTCCAGCCAGAACCCAGGGTAGTACAATGACATTTCTAATAAACAGAAGGGAAAGTTGCCACAAGCAAAAGGGACATTCACCAAACACTGCCAGCTTTGAGTAAAATGTGGCACTATTTAAATGAATGCTCCAGTGACTGTAAACATCAGAGATTTTCTTAATAAGGACTGTTCCTCCCAGCCTTGATTTTGCAAGTTGCTAGTGGCCATTACTCAGGCTGATACCACAGGAGGCCTGAAGTGTGTAGCATTTTTCATAAGGCACTGTATACTGTTCAGAACAGGGCATACACCCTTCAGTCAGAAGAATCAGTGATTGATACTGAGCAGCACTGGTTTTATGAACAGTATATACTGTTATTTAACTGGGCCAGCCAGTGCTTTGTGAACTATCCACATTATGTATTCTGAATCTAACCTAGATACCTGAATGCCTAATTTTACCAGGCAGGGAAGAGCAGTGGAACTGGAGAGTAATTGGAGCCAGCCCAATTGCATTTGAAAAATGTCTGCCCAAAGGTATTAATTCCTTCATCAATATGATTAACTGTTGTTCACAAACCTGGATGGAGGGAAAAAAGGGGCCTGGAGAATATTTTTGCCATCCCCAGATACTCACTCAAGTATTTCATTTGGCAGAAATGAATGTAAAACCGATTGCATTTAATGGTAGCATGGATGCAATAGTGAGCGTGCTTCAGCCTCCTTAGCTCCACTGGTGAGTGCTGGAAGCTCTTGTGGTCTGGAGTGGACTGAAACACCTCTCAGTTCCCAGCAAAGGAAGAGCCAGAGGTACCAGAATGCAAATAAACCAATGGTCTGTGTCAAACAGTAGGGTCAACTGTTAAGTCTCCCTCTGTCTTAAAAATCTATGAAAACAACAAAAATGAAAATACCTAACCCACATCTGTTAGGGTTATTAGTCATCACAGTATTATCTTTATAGGAGTCTAGATAACATATTGGCAAACTAGAGATATCTGTAAGTAAGAAAAAGAAACTTGTATATGTGCCTTTCACTTTCACCCTACACGATTTCTCATAAATGAAGCTGTGACCGGCAACGGAGCCCAAGATCTGACGAGCTTTGCCTTGCAAATCCAAGGTCGTGTGCAGCCCTTTTCCGTTCTCAAGTGTTTCTTGTCTGAAATTCATATTTGTTCAAATTGTAGCAGAGCTACAGCTCTTCAAATGCTCCTGTGAAAAATTTGAAATTACTTGAATATAAGTGCTTGGTGTTTGGAACGTCAAAACTCCAGAGGTGCAACCAAAAATATGCACACAGTGCCCTGCCAGCTCTGTGCTATGTGACATTTGCATGAGTCTGAGGCACCATCTGCACTGAACTGATGTCTCCTGGTTGGCTCTTAAAGTATTGACAGTTTCTATTTTGAACAAACAAGCACTGATGGCTTTTGCAATAGAGTGCACTGCTGCAAGTCTGGTTTTGTGGGCTTGTCAGGTTTTGAAAATAAGGTGTACTGGGTCTGCATTTATCATTTATTGCTGTTTTCCATGACAAGCTGAAAGCATGCTAAATTTTTGGCTTCGGTATTTTTGGATCCCTGATGAGTCATTTTTTTGGTTGTATTTCAATTTCAAGTCCATGTTTTGTTGTTTCGTTTGGAGGGCTGCCCTACACAGAGCTACATTCAGAAACAACCATTGTATTACACAACTATGTGCAATCTTCTAGCCTTCTATAAAAATCAAATATCTTCGTATCAGTCATTAGTAACTATTTAATTATACTCAGGTAAATAAATGTTCTTACAGTTGCCTCACTACAGCCTTCACACAACTGTTAGTTCATTAGAAATGTCAGCTTACCTGTACATAAGGTTATTCTAATATTTTTCCTTGAAGTAGGTCCTTTCACAATTTCTTTCTATGTTCCTCTGGTTTGTGTTGTTTTCCTGTTTAGTTCATACCATGAGGTTCTAAAGTCTTACTGGAATGAGCTGATTAAAATCTTGGAGCACCAGTAGGTGCATTTACCTTAACAAAAGCTGAGTACTGAGATGCTCATGGATCAGTTGTCAGTGATGGCTGTTCAAGACAGTGAATGCCAGAAATAAAACTCTGACCTTCATTCCATTAAATTAATATTTGACATTGCATATTCTGGATTTAGTGGAAAGCGATGGGTCTAAATTAGAGAGTTTCAACATAGTGCTTAACATAAGGTGCTGTACAAACTACAACCTGTGATTAAAATTACTTAAATCAAGAGGTGGAGGCAGTTTGTGACATTTTCATGTCAAATTGTATTTTAAAATGTGACATTTCCATATGGGTTGTAGAGGTCTTTCTAAAATGAACTGATGAGGTGTCTCCCTATTGATTCATGAAATCTTGTGTCTTTCGACTTTTTAAATAAATTAAAGAAACCTAAGAATGTGAAAACACCATCGCATACACTGAGTGTTCTGATGTAGGAAGAACTCTGTGATTTACCATGGCATTTTATATCTTCTCTTAGACCTATTGAGAGATAAGTAGGCCTTGTATATCCATACACTAATGTGACTCCCATCCAAAATTACCACTATTAATATGCCAACATTTGTTCATCCATTCACTTGGACGTGCCAGAAGTTGGGGAGCAGGCTGCTATTTGTAGGGGCCATGGCAATTAATGCATTCTACATCCAGGCTTGTAAGTACTTCTGGGTCTGATCCTTGCTTTACAGAATGCACACCATAATGTAAGAAACTGGAAACTCAAGCTGCTTTGGGTCCCAGTCCACCCATGTACACAAAAACATGTAAGTGCTATTGTTGAGCAGCTTTAAACAAAGCTTCACTGCTGTTGATTTCCTCTTTATATTGTTGTTGCTTTTTCAGTCATTCAGCTGTTTGTTGTGAATCCATGCCCCGTGTCCCCCTGCAGTGCAGCACAAGGCCAGCTATTCCTCCAGCTGTGGTTTTTGCTTTTGTTTTCTGAAGTACCAGTTCCAGGGCCTTCCCTTTGAGCCCTTGGCAGCGTCCTCCTCTCCAAGGCCATTCCTCTCCCCTGCCGGTGTTACTGCGAGCAGCAGGTGAGTCAGGACACCATTGCTCACAAGCACTTTCTGAAGAAGATGCCAGTGCTGCTGGTGCCCTGTGTCCAGTCCAGGATCCTTTTTGTGTGCGTCCCTGGGCAATCACATGGACAAGGCTTTAGTCACAGCTTCATGGAGAATTAAGTGCAGCCATTTTACATGGAGATTCTCTGATCTCAGAGCAAAATTTGGTTAGTTAAGGACTCACGATGTGTGTCTGAGGTGATACTCCATGGGAATACAGGTAACAAACATTGGCCAAAGCATAGGGAGTAGTGAGGACAATTTGCTTTTCACATGAATTATCACTGGTTAGAAATAGCTGTCTGATCTGCTTGGCTATGCAACCTGCAGCTGCCACCAAACCTGCTGTTAAATGTGTGTCTCCTGAAGATTCTGCAGAGTAGCACCTCACACAGGAACAGAGGTGTGGGCTTTCTCCTCCCTGGCTCCCTGTAACTCTTACATGCTCACTTCAAACTTTCCTCTTCAAGTAGCTTGATGTTAACTTCCAAAAGCTTTTTCCTAAATTAATGCATGTGTGTGCTGAATGTGAGATTGGTGTAAAATTCTTGAGTTATTATATTGAAATTCTGAATTCCTTTCAATTGTGTTCTAACATTTCATTAATATGAAATTACCTTGATTGGTGGTGCTGTCACTGTGATGTTTTTAGTTTAAACAGTATAAGATTCATAAGGAGAGATGGTCTTTTTGATTGGACTTGAGAAAGACCTTGCTGCATGGAAATTTGACTATTAGTAAAACCCTCTCCCTACTAAGCACCAGAAATTTATTTCATGAATCTTTGAATATATTCTTGAATACTGCAGAATCCTGCCAGTATATGCTCTGGAATGGCTGTAACTTCTCAACCATACTGGCTTCTATGTAGATTTCTGATATTTGACAACTCATATTTTAAGTTTTTGGAAGTAAAATGCCACTCTTCTGCTTACTGTTCTTTAGGAAAATCATTCTTCTGTCACATCACTGAATTAACTGGATGCTGACCATGCTAATCAGAGTGCATTTATGCAAAGGCAGCAGCTGTCAAGGGAAGGCACTGTGATCTGTATTCCCCAGCACTGGTTGTAGGGGCTCTCCAGTCTCGTTAAGCTTTTGCTAAATATTCCATTCTTTTATAAAGTGAAATTCAGTCACAAAGGCTGAGTGACTGAAGTCTCCTAGCTACCGGCTTGGCTTCAGTCGGGATGAAGATCTCACGTTTTGGATGCCATTCATATTTCCTGTTTAAAGAGTTATTTTTTTCTTGTGCAGGAGTTTGAATCAAAGTCCATCTGGAAGCCAGCTCTACAGACTATTTCCAGAGCAGCAAGCAATGCTAGTAAAGTAAAGACTCTGATTAGTTAATTTTTTCTTTAATCATGCCATAGTCCTATTCCATAGAACACTGATTTATTTAATTTACGTGCCAGAATGTTTATACCATGGAAAGAAACGAACAGGTGACACCCACTTCTGCGGAACACAACCAGAGTTCTCTAAGTATTTCCTCTGAGTATTCTTTGTAAATGAGATGAGTCAGCTGGGCAGGACAGCATCACCCTTTTCACAGCCTGCAGGCTCTGTGGCAGGGATGTGTGGTGAGTGACAGGAACTGGGTAAGTTTGCGTGCTGGTGGGAGCAGTGAAATAATTTCTCATGCTAACGCTGGCTGTACAAGCTGAGGTTTTCCCACTCTCTGAGGAGATGCTGTTTTTCCTCTCCACACGCTGGGTGCAGCTGGCAGCTCCTGGCAGCTGCAGGAAGGCTCTTGCCATAATCCTCTATAGATTCCACTAAGCATAAGCTCACATGCCATGTAGAGCATCTATATTAGGTTCTCAAGAAAAAAGAGCACTGGGGGGTGCCTTGCTAATGCTTTAGTTGATGGTATTTGCTACAAAAGTTAGGTCATTGTATCTTAGAGTGACTCCTGTGCAGTTTTGGCTGGATGACACTATGGGAGAGGCCAGACTCTTCTTGTTGTTTTAAGTAGCGGGATTCTGATGTCTGTCGCTCACGTTTACCTGCCGTGTCCAAGTCACATCTAAAATACCACTTATTCAGTGCTACCTCCTAACTAAAATCTTAGTAGGTTGCACCTAGAGTTTTCCTGTTCCAGCAGATGGCTTTGCTGGCTCTAGGTCTTTTGAAATTCTTGGTCGAACAGAATTTAGTATCCATCTGCCAGACTGCTCAGTCCCAAAGCATAAATTGCAAGCAGCTGTAGCTCATGTTAGGGATGTAAATATGAGTGACTTCCAACCCATTAATTCCAACTCATTGATCCATTAATTTCAAACCATTAATTAAATTCAGTGATGATGAGATAGTCTAAAAAAAAAACCTTGAAGGATGAAGATGTTCTTCCAGACTTCAGTCAGCATGTCCACATAGCATCTTTCATGCGGTACAAAACAAACACCAGGAACAACTGAGTTTTATATTCTTTTGTTTGTGTCATATAGTTCTGTGTGCCATGTAAGAAAGTAAGCCTAAATTAGGACAGACCTCTTGAAGGTCAAACCTGATACTGGTATGTAGTAAAAATTGTGCTTCATTGAAGTTTCATTTGAATACCAGGGAAAGGAAAACAGTGTCAGACCCCTCACTTACAGGGTAGCACATTACTGCAAAGGATTGTTTTCACAGCTTTCTTCTGTGATGCTGAGCTCTCATGTGCTGCTTCCTTCTGCTGAAGGAAGATATGAAAGGCTCAATCATATCCCTTTGCAGTTTACTCTGTGGCTGTGGGCAGCCAGTGTTGCTGGAGATGCCAGAATTGAGCAGGTGTTGGCCTGTCCCCATCACAGTTGAATCCTCTGAGTTTCTGGGCTGCCAGAGACAAGGTTTTTTTACGTATCTGTTTTATGGACATTTGTGGGCCATTCAGATGTAACGATTATGATCCATGTATTTTTCAGCTCCACACTTTGTGACTTTTCATGCAGTTAGCTGTGGAGCTCCCAGGTACCCCTATTTCTAAAGCAAGTGCTTACGAAATACTAAGAATAAAATTTTTAAAAAGCCATCATGATGACTTGGATTCCAAATCTTTGAAAAAAAAAAATGTTTGAAATCCAGTTTGTAACTTCTCAGTACTAGGAAAGAGAAACAGAAATAAAATTGAAGAACCTGTTCTGTGCTCATTGGCCAGTGAACTGGAAAGGAGGTATTTTTTAAACTCTTTTGGGTAGGATGAAAGGCTGTAAAAATCAGACTTCCTGGCCAAGGGAAAGAAGGATTTTTCTGCTTATGTAATATCAGCCTTTTACCAAAATTAGGGAGAGAAGCAGGGAATTGCTTCCATTTTAAGTAGTGCTGTCAGTGGGAGCATGAAAAGGTCTGAGCTGGACAGAAAATTTCAAGTTCCTGCTTCTTTGGAAATCTCTTTTCACAGAGATCTGGGGTCAAATTCTTTTCTAAGCTCTCTTGGCACCACACCTACAAAATAGTGCCAGTGTAATTGAGGGAGCCCTTCTAGCTGAGAGAGCCCTGACTCCTGCTATCATCTGGACTGTGTTATCTAGGTGTGGTTTGACTTTTTTTTACCCACACTGTGACCATCTCGCATGTCAGCCTGAGGAATAATGTCCTTGAGGATTGCTTTGAAGTGAGGTGCATATTGTAGTAGCAGGCAGAAGACTGATTCCTTCTTTTTTTAGTCCATGCAACCCAAAACTCTCTCATCCAGCGTGCTCTCAAAAAATCTGCTCATGTCTAATCCAGTGTAATTTAGAGCCTGGCAGCCACCAACTCAGTGCCTTTTCCAACTGTGTGCTGAGCTTCCTCTGCTACCCTTAAATCAGAGGATGATTGCTGTGGGGTCACCTCCAGAACAGTCTCTTTGAGGCATCAGACATTTGTCCTGCAGCTGCAGAATGTGTCTCTGTGCTGAGCTGCACCACGTCTTGGCTAAGAGCTTTGCAGATAATTCAGTATAACTTTGCATTTTATTGAAAGACAAGGATTTTCTGGTTTAGGAAAACAAATCCATTTCTTGATGCAGGTTGCCAGTGCTTCTGTGCTTCTTACAACACAGTTTCTTGAAGGCAAATCTTTTAAAAGGGACCTTTCAGTTTCTCCTAAAGATTACACTCTTGTAGGGGTCTTGCCTTGATCTGTAGATTTAATGGCTTAATAAGCATTAGACACTCCTGTTATGCAGTAACAAAAAGGAATACAATACTTTTATCAATATTTGGCACAATTAATTTTTTTTATGTGAAACTAAATATTGATGCTGTCATGTGACTGCAGCTTAGGGGCATAAATTACAAATATTCTCCTGTGAGACTCGCTCAAATCTTGCATTCATATACAGTAACCATCTAATGTCTTTCTATTCCTGTAAGCCATATGATTTGATTGCCAGATTACATGGTTCTGTATTGTGCTTAGATGTCAGTGTTTTTATTGTTATTATCAATATTATGTTTTATTCTTACTGTAAGTGGTAACAAAAAGTTAACTGCTTCCTTACACTATAAAAAGAATACAGTCCCATTTACAGAATGTCTCTAAACAGAAAATATCTCTGGGGAAAAAAAAGATATACTGAATAAATAATTCACAACATGATGGGTGAGTAGAAAAAAAGGCCTTTTGATGTATTTTGCTACTGAAGACAAAACCAGATTTTTTAAAATAAAGTAACTGCCTATTTTAACAGAGAACGAAAGCTCTTCTAAAGAATGATTGAAGTCAGTATTTTTACCCATTCTGCACTTTTGTAGGTAATAGGACTTGTGAAAGTAATGAACCCATCCCCTTGGTTTTCCTGATTCTTTTGTTTGAGCCATTGTCCTGTTTTTTCCATTAGCTTATTTCTTGTCTTATTTTCTAAATTAAATGTCAACCCACCCACCCAAAAGAAACCATGACATTTTTAGAGTTTCAGACTGCAGCAAAGTGAACTAGCCTGTCTGTAATGTAAACAGACAGCAAATAAATTTGTAAGGGCCTTGGAATTAAAGTCTCCCATCTTAAAACTGCCCATGCTTTCAGTGCATTATGCTCCGGATTTCCCCATAAGAGCATCCCTGGGAAAATCAGCATGTGAATTTTCCTGTTTTCTCATGGAACCGGAGGAGCTTCATCAACTCCAAGTAAACACCAAGGGGCAAGAAGTGCCCCTTCTTGCTAAGCAGGGTGGGAGCTCGGGCTGGCTCCAGCAGCGGGGC
>VZRR01002873.1:284-41721 GCA_013398015.1 Oreocharis arfaki
CGTATAGCAGTGAAACGATGAGAATGCAGGAGAGGCTTAAATGTCCTTAGTTGAGTTGGTAGCTCTCTGTTTCTTCCTCTGCTCTTGTTCTCCCTGTCCACAACATCAGCACCGAAGTAATGAAATTTAAACCAGAAGTAATTATAAGAGCTCTAATGCTATGATTTTTAAAACGAATTTTAAGAAATACTCTGCCGTTTCTTGGTGTTTTTTAAATTGTGGAGCTTGACGCGTGCAGTACCTTTTTTATATATTTGTCTGCTGTAGACAGGACAGATAGGACCTAAAAAATTACATACACTTTTTGTCTCTCTTTTTCTGGCTTTTTTTTTTTTTTTTACCTCTTGGTATTGTTTTCTTTTGGAGGCTTCAGCACACAGTAATCTGAGTATGTGTTCCCTGTTTTACTGCTACAAATCGAATCTTTGTCTATCCCTACGACACTATACTCTCAGAGTATGAAAAGATGGCTTGTGAAAGGGTTTTTGGAAGTTATATACCTTGCTTCCTTCGTGTTTATGTAGAGCATTAGTGATTTAAGGATATTTTCTTATTGTGCTAGATGGATTAGTAAAACCAGAAGCAGCTACAAGAGCTCTGACGCTGTATATTTCAAAATGAACTTTAAGAAATACTCTGCTGTTTCCTATTGTTGTTTAAGCTGGGGAGCTTGACACGTGCAGTAGCTTTCTAAGTAGATCAAGGTCAGTGGTAATCTTTCAGCTGCTCTTCTGCTCACTTGATTGCAAAATAGTATTTGGCTTCGACTGAAACTAGTACTTGGATTAGAAACAAAAGTCATTAAATGTGAAAGGTGTGTTAGTTTCTAAACTGTAATGTTTCCATGGAGATGGGAATGTAAGAAATCTGAAAGATTTTAGAGCCGTAGACTCCTGCTCTTCCAGAAGACTGAATCTTCAGCAGACAGTGCATGAAGTTAACATGAGGTCACTTCCTAATTCTGCTGTTACTCTAAAGCAGGTCAAAGCTTTTCTTCTGGAGATTGTGTAGAAGATCCCAGCACAGGGCTCTAAAAGCAGCTTTATTCTCAGCTGTTTGGTGGAAACGGGGCTGTACCTTCGGCAAACCTTGTTCGCAAGGTCTTCCTATTTGGAGTGATATAAGTGCATTTCACACAGAGTGTAGGAAGTAGGTAAACCACTAATGAGGCTGTGTGTGTCTTAAAGCTGGGACTGGGAACATGGCAGGACTGCTTACCTGTTCTGGTCCATTTTTCGTCTACCTTAATAATCCCAGAATCTCCTGATGACACAGTAGGACAAAATTGCCTTCACTTAGATGAGTCCCTCTTTTGCTGAACAAACTCCAATTTTAAAACCCTGAAGTAGTTCTCTTGAAAGTTACACGTGTTTTGTGTACTAAGATTGCTGTGGTCTTGAAGCTGACCTTTTTACTGTTATAAAAACACTTCTCAGGAAACAAGACTATAAATGTGGTTGTGAATGTGAAGAAGTCAAATGTACCAGTATTAATCTTTGTCATAAATCCACTGTAAGCTATTCCAAATGTTCTTTTTTGTTTGGCTCATGAAATAGGTGATGGAAAAGTAAATTTAGAGCTTTGCGTGCATTCAAGCTGTCATGAAAGCCTACTGTTAGTGAAAGGGAGAGGTCTTGCCCTTGCATTGCCCTGGTCATGACTGCACAGTCCTGTTCTATACTTTTAAGTTGTTCCTTGACTTCCTAATGTGTTTTTGCTGAGATGATGTGATTTTCTTTCACTTGAATGACTTTTTGCTGGGGCATTTCTTAGCTGTTTTAGTCGGTTAAAGTCAGCTCTCAGGTGCATCCCACATGGCACACAGTAAGTTAGGGGACGAGGGTGTGCAATCCTTTCCCCTCTTGGCAGCGGGGCACACAGTTTGGTTTCTTCTGGAACTGTACCTTCACCCTCGGGTTTTTTTGTATTATCTTAGTTATGTTCTTCTTTTCTACTTTGGTTGCAGAGAAGGTGATGCCTTATATTTTTCTCTTCTTACAGGAAGAGGATGATTGGAAGGAGTTTGAGCAAAAGGAAGAAATTGATTATAGTGGTCTTAGAGTTCAGTCCATGCAAATAAGGTATTACTTTTTCTTCTTTTTTTTTTTCTTCAGTGTAATCATTACTGATATCTAAAAAAGATGGGTTGTTTCTTCAGAGCTGCTCCCGTGGAGTCCAGTTAAAGAGAGGTTTGATATGTTTCTGATAGTACACAAGTTTGCAACTTAAGTTTGACTGGTCTCTGCCAAGGTTTCCTTTATTTTCTAAATCTCTATTCCTACCCTAGATCTGTCTGTTTTGCTTGGGACTCAGGATTTTTTTTTATTACAAATGCTTAACATTCCCGTCTTAAAGCTAAAATTCCCGTCATAAGTCTGATGCAAAGTAAGTTTCTCAGAGGAGTGCAGATAATAATTCCCTCTGAATCATTTGACCACTGTAAGGGTATCTGACTCAATCTCTTCAGCATCTTCAGTTGGGGAGCAAACTCCTAAACCATTGCATTTGTATTTCAAAAAACCAAAAATGTAGTTGGTAAAAGTAGTGTCCCGTGATAAGATACCACAGGATTGTGTTCATGGATCTAATCCATGATTCCTTGTTAGTTTTTTCATTAGACTTTCCCTGTTGTCTGATGCAAAGTAAGTTTACTGATGTCTGTCCTGTTTAAGAAAAATGTTTTGTCGGGTCAGAAAAATGGTTTTTGTGACCTTACTTGTAGGCTGAGACTGCCAGATAATCCTCATTGTCCAAGTATTGATGTTCAAAATAATGTCATCTTAAAATCAGCCTACCTGTAACCAGTGCAATAGATGCTTTCTTCACTGTTTGAATAGGTCTGACGTTTTTGGAATTACTTACTTTTTTGGATCACAGCATTCCCCCCACTCCTTTCAGTTAGCTAGTCCTTTTAGGCTATTTGCGTGAATTTGTCCCACAAGCTGTCCGTGGCATTGAAGTGTCACGGTGGATAATCACATGTCTGATTAGACAGCCAGTGGGCTGCAGCTTCACTGACTACTGGTGCTGTTTGACTGAAAAGCCTTGACTTTGGTTTTCCAGACAAAGGCCAGCATTCCAAATACTTTTCATGCTGTGGCACATTTTCAGACATGTGGAAGTTTCTGCCACAGGATTTTGTAACCGTTCAATTAGTGGATTCAAGGGAAGAGTGGAGAAGTAAATGGAAGAAAAACCCACCAGAGGTTATAAATTATCCATCTCTGGAAATACCTATGCTGAAACAAAGATACAGAGTGTCTGGCGGGGGGGTGGGATGCTCCCTGTGCTTGCTGTGTTGCAGTTAAGTCTGTAGACATTGCTTCTGACTGTCATTTAAGATAAGGTAGTGATGTGCTTAGGCCCTTGGACTAGCTTGCTATGACTGGTACTGTGTTTGGATGAACAGTGAAAGGGCATTTAAAGGCATTTTTTTTCTGTTCTCTGATCATTACTTACAGAGAAAGCTTACACAGATCATGATTAGTAGGATTCGGTGTATTATCAACTTCTGAATGCACACTCAGCTGCTGTTGAGATCAGTGTCTTGATTCTTTTCAGCAGCCTCACCCTCCACACCTGTCCCATTCTACCACACGTTCTACGTTCTGTAGTAGCTTTGACCAGCAAATTATTTTGGGTGTCTGACTACATCTATGCAAAATAAAATAGTCTAAATAAAATACAGCCAAGCTTTTGCATTGGGTCGTCTTTGAAAAAGTTTCATTTTTCTCTCTTAGGCTTTTTTTTTTCTTTTGATTGCCTGCTTTAAAAAAAGAGATCTGGGTTTGTTTGTAGATTGTATATTACCCATGCATGTAAGAGTGTTTCTTAGAGAGTTGTGGTTATAGGAGAAGTGAGCTCAGGACTTGCTTTCTTTCACCACTACTCCACTATTTCTTCCTCTCGACTAAAGCATTTTATGGAACCTGGACCTGTAGACCTTTCCTGCTTCTCATCCCTTCTCTTGCTAAGAGAAAAGCCTTTACATTCAAAGTAAGATACCGATTTCTTTGATCACTTAGTTCAAGTTGAATTTTTTTTTATTCTTTTAGGAGCTTTTTTCCTTCTCAGTTGCCAAGTTATGTAGCAGCATGCCAAAAATTGTTCAGCTGGAATTGCTAGTACAGTGATTACAGAACTAATGTAGTCTGGTTTAATTTAGTATCTTCAGTACAGCAGCCATTAAATCTTTTCCTATGAGGATTGTGTAATCTCTGGCAAACCTTAAACCTCTGTTTGTAAGGTGCTACTGATCATTTCTCTCTCATAGTGAAAAAGAAGATGATGAAAGTGAAAAAAGAGAAGAACCCGGTGACAGTTGGGAAGAGACTGGTGGTGGTGGTGCTGTAGACAGATCATCTGGTCCTTGGAACAAGTCAGCTCCTGCACCAGCCCCTGTTGTTGAACCAATTGGTAAATTTAATCAGACTTGGTTTTTTTTTCCGGTTACAAGTGCATCAGGTCGAATTAAGCTGCTCAGTGGGTAGAGCTCAAGGAACAGTTCCTGTTCAGGCACCCTCTAACAAACTAATGGCTTGTTTGGCATGCTAGCCATCAATGAAATCTTCCTGTCAAAGAATCTGACGAAGAGAATTAAATTTAAAGTGCTTGTCAGATACTTTAAAACACAAGTGGAAGGGTTTTTTTTATTTCCAACTTCAAAGGGATGGGGGAAAGCATTCTGTCTTTTCAGGAGATCCCTCTGTTTTGCAGTCTGTAAAAGACTTGTTGGAAGCATTTCCGTTGATCTGAAAATGCTGCTGTAACACTTCAGTGGATGTTCAGCCAGTGTCTGATCTATTATGGCAGTTAATAGCACGTTTTTCCAATCAGTTCTAGAGTACTGAGAACATGGCATTGCAAGATTGATTCTTTAACTAGGACAGGACTTCTGGTTTTTTATTAAATATAGTTTATTAACCTCGGTGCAGATAAGCTACTTACTTAGTCATCCTTTGAGTTCAGAATATTCTTTTCCACTGAGAAATTAATTGAAAAATAGCCTGCTGTGTTCTCTCTTGTTTGTAAAGGAGGTAAAGCTAAATAGTGTTACTGCATCTTAGATTTTTACCTTTAATGCAAACTATTTGGACAGTTCCCTCTGCATCTGGAGAGGAGTTTTAAATAAGCTTTAGCAACTACATAATTGTGTTTGAATCTGTTTTAAATTGTTGCTAATAAATTGCAAATAAGAAACATGAAGTCCTCATTAGTAGTTTGGATTCCCTAAACTTTGTGAGGCAATACACTGGAGCCACATTTTAATTTGACTGAGTGTAGGTTAAGTTAGGTGACACCTGATGTCCTGCCTTGTCTAAAATCTTGTTTCCAAAGCTTAAAAGGCAGAAAAACATACTTGTAAGATTATTTTCATTTTTTCTTTGTGGAGTTTTGTTTGTGTGTTGGTTGTTTTGGGTTTTTTTCAGCTATGAATGCAAACTTGTTCTCACGTGTGAATCTTGTTCTTTTACCTAGTTACAGAAACTCCAGAACCAGTGCAGACTGGCGGCGTGTACCGGCCGCCCGGTGCCAGGGAAGGCGGGCGGCCGCGGAGAGCACAGCAAGGACCACCGGAGATCTACAGTGACACGCAGTTCCCCTCACTGCAGTCCACCGCCAAGCTCGTAGACAGTCGAAGGTAAGTGAGTTCCACTGATTCCCCGAGAGACATTTCCAGCTGCCTTCTCTAGGTTCTCATTTTGTCCTGGCACTTAAGCCTGAATCTTTCCGTAGAGGAAAGAAATAACTTAGTAATTGGTAAATGCCTTTTCCAACTCTGTTCCTGTGAAATAACTTTCATAGGATGTAGCCCAGTGAGACAGCCAAACAAGACTGCCAGTTATGTTATCTTTGATGGCTGAAGGATTTCCCTGAATATTTCTGCTATTGCCAGTGTCTGGTTCCCTCAGACTCTGTGTTACTTCCTTCAGCAGACAGATGTAGGAAGTTCTGAGCACGTGACCTTTTTGTCAGAGTTGTGAACGTGGTTTAACTGGAGGAATGGGGTTTAATACAAATATAAATCAATACACTGCTGTCTGAGCTGTGATTTACAGTGATAAGCTCCCCCAGTTTTGCTGAAGTGTTTTGTATTATGTGGTGCTGAAGACTTCAGTCTCACTCTATTTCTGAATCCTCATCTTTCTATAACCTTATTCCCAGTAGGAGATGGCTAGGCCAGTACCTAATTCACGTGGGGGATTTTGGGTAGTTTTTTTTACTCGGGTTTTTTCCTTCCTGCTTGCTATGCTACTGTTTAATACAGCTTAGGAGAAGCTTTGTTTCCTCTGGGTAATTTTTGGTGTGGCAAAGGAGACATGCTGTCACTGATGCTTTGTGATTTGAATGGTGTAAATTGAACCAAGAGGAAATTCTGAATGAACATTCTAGACAGTGGCTTCTGCTTTCTAGAACTTATTTTTCATAAAGGCACTTAAACTTACTTTGAGAGTGTTAATCTAAACTGTACTGGGTGATGAGCTTATTTTGGAGATGTGGTTTTAAAAGATTTGCTTGGGAATGTTTAGCTGTTCTGTTAAACTCTAGATCTTAGTGTTTGTTCTGTGTTCATAATGTTTTTGTTGGGATGGGGTGGAAATGGACTAGAAATTCACAATTCACAAGTTAGTGATAAGATATTTACTGATTACATTTATTTTCCCATAGGGATAAAGAAATGGAGAAGAACTTTGAAGTAGTAAAATACAAAACTAGAGGTAGGGATGAGGTCTCAAAAAACCAGGCATTTAAACCTCAGCTAGACAACCAGTATGCTGTGCTTGGGGATCAGTAGAGCTGCACACACAGTACAATTAAGGAATGCGTTTTTGGTAACCCTTCTACTAAGGTAACTAAACTACAGCTAACAGCTATGATGAACAATGCCACCTTATTTCTGCTGGATCTACTGCAGCAAGTGCAGACTACTTTGACGTAAGTGATTGGTTCTCCTGCACTATGGAAGCGTAATATGTTGCAACTTCTCCATTGGATATGGGGCAAATTAATGTAGATGAACAAGAGTCATCAGTGTTCTTTAATTGCTCAGAAACCTACAGCCAGTGGTCATTTCAAAATCTTTTTATGTTCAGATACTGAGCCTTCGTAAAGGTTGACTACCTCAGACTTGATGCACTCATTGTGGACACCATGTGGATCACAACTTCTGGAAGAGAAGGTTACAGCTGTTTTAGTGGCCATCTGAAACTTGAAACCAGCTCTACTGGATTCCTCTCAGAAATCCTGCAGAAGTCAGCCATTTGGTTCCAATTTGCTATAACAAAGATTTAAGTGACCTTAATGACAAACCTGTTCGTTCCCCTTCTGAGGAATCGTGTCATGTGTAGCCATAGCCTACTAGAGACTTCTGGAAAGTCCCATACCACTCATGCTGTCCAAGTACAACAGAGCTGTAGTTTGTTTACCTTTCTAGAGTGCTGTACGGAAGTAACTGCAAAACAAATTAAAATTCATTCAGTATCAAATTTCAGGAATGATGGGTTTGAATAGTTTGTTTGCATTAGCCATTTTCAAAGTTGTCTGTTTAAGTATTTTTTTTTTCTATTACCCACAAAAAAAAATGCCTGCTTTGTTTCTGATATCGATTTGCAGTATATTTAAACAATGCTAAGATGTTGTAGTGAAATAGGGGTTATTTTGGTTTCTGTCATGAAGTTTGTCTTTCTCACCCTAAAGCACTAAGACTTAGAGTTTTGATTTGACACAGAGATATCCAGCCTCCAACTACAGTCTTCAGAATTCGTCCTTTAAAAATAAGATGTGTCAGTAGGGATACTAGATAAAAGCTATGTTTTATCAAAACCAGTTATTTGTTTGTTGAGGAGTGATGCTTACTTGATAAACAGAGTAACTTAATATGTGGAGAGATAACTAAAGCTGGTAAGCCTGTTTTGTTTGGCTACTTCTGTGAAGCATGCAGCTCTCTGAGGCAGTGATCCTCCAAGTATAACTCATAAATGGGGTTTTTCCACAGTCAGAAGGTTTAGTAATGATGGAAGGCAGTGACTTCTTTAAGTTACTTAATTTGGTGGAAGTAGGCAAAATGGCACTGGTACACTAGGAATATAGGACATTGCCTGTAGCTGTTTCAGTGAACCAAACCTGTCAAGTACCAGAAGTGTTCTGCTGTAACTGTTTTTTCTCTTCTCTGAATTTTTACACCAGAAGCAAAATGAAGTACAATAGTGGTGTGCTCCAGTGTTGAGGTTTCTCAGAGTAAATGCCAAAAAATAGACCCAATGTCCATAAGAGTTGCCAATGGCAAGAAAAACAAGGGAACAAAACAAAGCTTGCTTACGTGTGTGGAAGTACTGTGTATGTGCAGAAGATAAGGATAGTTCAGGAATCACTCAGTTGGGTTCCCTTTGACTAACTGCTGACTTGCTTTAAATTTACTTCTCTGAGGCCAATGCAGATTTTGCTCTTGACTTCAGTGGGGCTGGGGTTTCACCTGGTTCTTTCGTGCACAGACTAAAACTGGCCTTGCCCTTGCAGAGTTAACTGTCTATAAAAATTCTGCTAGAAGCTGCTATTAAAGAGAGGGCTCAAGAGGCTATTCCTAAAGTTGGAGACTTCATTTGGAAACAAAACCCCGCTGAAAGACTGATACCAATACCTTGGACTCTGAGCCATGTATCTTCCTTGAAAATCCATTGTTGCCAGCAAAACTGTTGTTGTCACAATTTCTGTGGTATTCATGGTAAATGGACATGTCACTTGATGGGGTAGAGATGTGAAGTCTTAAAATGCTTTTTCTGATGCTCTAAAGAGATTGAGATCACTAATGCACATGAATAGAGTTTTAGTCTCCTGTCTGAAGGGTAGGTGAGACTGTCCATTGTACCACCTTTATTTAAAGTTTTTGGGCATGAATTCTGGCAGTTCAAGAAAACCCTGTAAAAGTTTCAAATCAAATAAAATGGAAATATACATGGATTCTGGAGTCTAGTGAGTCTTTACGTTTTAGTTTGAGCTCATGACCGTACAATAGCAGAGGATACACAGAGCATTTGCATCTCTTGAGGGGTAGGCCATGGAGTGGGCAGTTGTCCTTATGGTTAAGTGGGCTCTCTTTCAGAGCTTAGAGCAGAGCATATTAATAAAACTTTTATTTATACATAGAAGATTAGTTTGCTATTTGGCACGGTGTCTTCTTACTCCCACCATATAGGACTGGTTTGAGATTGTGAGTTGAGTATGAATGAAGCTTTGATTTGCTTTTCACTTAGAAGTACCTCTGCTAAATTAAAGAATGGGCAAGGAAAACCCAACCTCTGGATGGCTGCTATCACTGGAGCCCATCAGGTGCTGATAACTGAAGGTGTTCCTTTGGGGGCTTCTCTCAAGCATATCATTCCAGTTTCTTTCTGGAGGCATAAGGAAAAAAAATCGGAAATGCAGCAGATTTCCTCAGTACAGAATGTTAAACTGTTCTAAAAGAAGTGTTTCTTGTGCTAAATATAGCTGCCAGCAACTATCAAAATGCCAGTTGTCAGTATCTTCCTTGTACCAAGTGATTGCTCTGCATGCCTGAAATTTTGAAAGTCAGTCCTGTATGGAAGCTTGGTATGCTTTGGAGACTCTGAAGTCCAGCTTTATCTGGTTTGTTGTTGCATTCATTTGAGGCATGCTAGGAATGTCCTTCTCATTCCTTCAAAATGCTTGTGGAAGGCTTATTCCATAAATGAAGGGTTGCCAGTTGTAGAAATGAGATCCTTGATGCCAGCCGGTTTAATGCAGTTTTGTGCCACATCAGGGACTCCCTGGCCTGTGACGTGCTTTTATGGTGGGTTGCTTGTTAATTCCCTATTTAATGGTGTTTATTTCTTTGGCTTAGAATAAAACACAGCCATAAAGTTACCAACTTGCTGGTAGAACGTTGAAATGTCCAGTGCTTACTGGGAAAGGAGCAGTTTGGATTTGTTTCTCAGTGATGCAATGTGTATTTAAGGATGTTAAAATGCTAAAAACTAGGAAATTTTAATAAAGTTGGACTTCCCAAATGCCTACTGTAAGTATCTGGAATCTGTATTTACTTGAGCTGATGATAAATGTAGGAGAGGATTAGTTTTGCCCCTCCCTATCTCTCCCTGTTTAGCTGTGTCATGTTTAATCTTATTCACAAATGAAGAGGAATTGACAGCTGAAAGTGACTGTTACTTCAGTTTTGTGTTTGTAGCTAGCTTTACCAGTCATGTCCACAGGAACTTAGATGAATGTTTAATGGTACAAATTGTGCTAGAGGCCTGACACCACGGGGAATAGGGCTTTTGGTATTTGACTGCATCTGTCTGCTCTTGGAAACTTTCACCACACCATGGCTGAGACCCCTGTGCTGTTCAGGTCAAGTAAACGCAATATAAATACAATTGGGCTGCACATCTTGGAATTTATCTGAGCTTTTGCAATAGTTGTAGCTTTTTGCCTTTCTAATTTCTGCCTGGTTGAGCACTTTTAAACTTGCTTGTGGTTTTCTCTCAAATACCCTAACTAAAATGGAGCAAGGATTAATACAGGTTCATGTGCTTAGATAAGGTAGCTTACTTACCAGGTAGTAATGTCATTCTTTACAATATTGACACAGTCAGAAATTTTTACCTTAGTGGCCCAAGAAATGAAATTATACCAAAACCACTTTGAGTACTATAAAATCTTTATGACCACCCATGATTCAGGTTTTGTTGCCTCAGTGTAACGTAGTTCCCAAGTTCTCTCTCCCTGTTTTCAGCTTTTAATGTTACAACTTGTTTTTAATGATAAATAGGGGCTTTTATTTGGCAGTATAAGAAAATAATATGTGTACTTAAACTTCAGATATGCAAATTAGGTATGTACAGAGGGGAGGAAATCTGACATATTTGCAGATAAATTCTTCGGAAAAAGTTAAAAAGACAGCTTGTCTGTATTGAGGTTAATATGAGAGCCTGCAAGCTCTAGCAGATGGAGGAAGAAATGACAGCAGAAAACAGAACTGAGGAGTCTAAGTCGAAAATACTGTGTATCTAAAGTTTGGCTTCTCGAGCATTACCTGTAGTTCTACCTTGTTCTGTTTGAAGTGAAATAGAGCAGGAAGGAAGATAAATAAATAAATCAGGGAAAGTGGAAATTATGCAAATAAAACGTAGGTGCTATAAGAAGAGAGGGATGAGGAGGGCTGTTTTCTAAATGACAGCATTAAGTGCATAGCCTGAGGCACGGAGTGAAGTGTAAGATGTTGGATAGTACGAGTGCTGAGTGGGTAGGTACTGCTTGCACAAGTGGCAGATCCATCTGACTTTAAATCAGCAAAACTGTTTAAAGTTCAGTACTTGGGGGGAGGCAGCCCATTTTATTTCTTCTTTTCAACAAATTGGGAGAACCTGTTTGGAGAGAAGGCAGCGTTTTGCATTGGTATGAAGCTGTCTGACCTGTTGCCTAAAGAGAGAACTGAGGACAAATGTCACGATGGCTCAACAATCCTCTTAGGAAGTAACTTGTGTATTTAAGAAAATTATTTTTCACTTCTGCATGATAAAAGGCTGAGACATTGTTTCAAATAGCTATGAAGACTCTTTTTGGTGAAGTATCTTCTAGATGGTACATACATCATGGGTTTATTTTCAGTTGCTTAAGAATATGTGTTGATGCAGCAAGGTTAATGAAATTCAGTGTTCACTTCAGTGAAATTCTGCTTAGCCACAATACGAATACTAAAAACATATCACAGTACTAATGAGTCACCAGGAAAAGTAGTGTGTCTGGAATATTGGATTGGAAAGTATCATCTAAAACAACTGTGTGCACTGAAAAGAAGCCAAGCCTGTTTCATAGCAAGAGCATGGGAAGCATGGGACCAAGAGAGTGGGATTTGGCCTTGGTTTTCTACTGCGCTGCTGTGTTCAAGAAATTTAGTTTCACTTTGCCTCAGTTTCCCCAGCTGTACCAAAAAACCAACAACCTACCTCACAGGGGTGTTGTGAGGCCAAAGCTGTTCTTTGTCAAGGTCTGGGGCTGATGGAAGGTTCTACAGAGGACTAAAAATCTTTATTAAAAGATCTTTATATTAGCTTTTATTGTAGTATTTTAATACTATTTTGGCAAAGGCTTATTTCTATGGAATGTAATATACGTCCTATTTAAGTATTATGTAATTAGACTTATTTTAGTATGTATGGGTAAGGAAAAAGTTCAGGCTGAGCACTCTTAACTGGTGTTTCCTCTCTTCAATTATCTGTGCAACCCAAATGGCATATTAATATGAGGCTCTTTGTTTTTATGTGGAACATATTAAAACCAATATTGCTATATTTTGTAAACCCCATGACTGAAATAAAATCCTGCTCACAGTACATAGCCATCTCTTACAATGTGGCTGTTTTACAGTTTGTTCAAATCATGTGAACCAGAACTGTCCACTCCTGATACTTAGTGGTATTTTGTCATAGGAATGTATTTTTCTTCTTCTTACCGTGTGTAAACACCTTTTTCCTGCTCTTTATTCTTTCCCTTATTTAAGTTGAAGTGGCATGCAGCTACAAGGGAGATGGGGAGAGAGAGAATAGTCTTCAAAACTTGTAAAATCTGGTATTAAGACAAACTGTAGAGGAAGGGAATGAACAAAAGGGAATTAGGTGGCCACAGAGGGGTTTTTATGAAATAAACAAAGGGAAGAAATTATCGAAAACTAGGGCTGAGTGGGGTAAGCAGAAGGGATAGCTAAGAGGAAGGAATACAGATACAGCAGAGGTGATTACCCTATTTATTATTATCTCCTGATTTATCTGTTAACTGCAGCTGAAGTAATATGAAGAAGTAACTTATGAATATGCCTTTGCTTTTGCTGGTGATTTCAAGGTTCATTGCTCAGCTTTTACAATGGGGCTTCAAAAAAATCAGAGAACATGGTGGTGGCCTGCATGCAGACAAATGGGAGCTCTGGTGGGTCCTGGACACAGAGGAGGCCCAGCAGTTACGTTCTCCTGTTGATATTTTTATCACTGCAGCACCTCTAATACAGTTGTTAATGTGCATCAGCAGTGACAGTTCTCTGTCAGAAATGATTACTGTTAAACTTAAACTGGCAGTTGCTTTGGAGGAAATGTTTAACTGGCTGAATAATCACTGAAGAATAACATGGGGCTTTCTGGAATACTTATGATGATGATGGTAACAAGTGATATTAAGGTCCATGTATTGGTAGGTGGCTTAAAATGACTGTAAAGTATATACCTTGTTATCTGGTGGGAAGGAGAATTGCTTTTACGATGTTTATCATCTATGCCCCTCTTAACAAATCAACTACCTTAGTCTTACTGTCTTTCCAGCTCCAAGGAGCTGCTTCTACCATTCTCTTGCCACTTTCCTGCCTGTATTTTTCTAATATGTCACTTTTTTAAGGTGCTGAAGAAACAGCAGCTATTCATTGAGGACCTCTAAGAGAAATAGATGCTGTAATATTTTTCCGTATTGTTCTGTCTTTAATACAGCCTAACATCTTACTCGCTTTCTTGACTGCAACTACACAGTGAGCAGATGTCTTCATCAAGCTGCCCATGGTGATGCCTAGATCGTCCCCTTGAAAGATCACAACTAATTCAGACTCATGTCACAACTGCTGCCAGAGCATGTATGAGTGGTTTAAAACCTTTCCAGTATTTATTGCCTTGGTTTTTTCTGTTGACAACTCACCTGCCCCTGATTTGCCAAGTTTACAGAGTCATTTAGAGTATCCTGGCAATCACCATCAACCTGATACCTTCCATGGGGATTGGCTTTTGCCATTTGATGTGCTGAAGTCTTCAGTTTCATGTATATAATTCATTCTTCTGGTCAGTGAGTAGCATGGCAAGTGCTTACTAATGTTTACTCAATCTGATGTTTTCTGTTCCTTTTCATGTCTCCTATCTTCTGTACTGAATTTCCACTCTAGCTCAGTTACAGCAATGAAGTCATCACGTTACATCTGTCTGCTTCATTTCAAGTAACTTGCCTACATAAAACTGTTAGTTAAAATACTGGCATAAGCTTCCCTTTTTAAATTAAAACAAACCACTTATTCTGTATTTCTTTCAGAGTATGTACAACCATAGCAAAATGATTCAAACCATAAAAACTGGCTGATACAAGAGAACAAATTTATTGAGAAAAAGGCAAAATATATGTCTGGTCTCCCAGAGCTTAACTTCACTGGTTTCAACGGAGTTATTTCTGCCACACAAGGTCAGTTTCATTAAAATGTTATTTGAGATCATGTCACTTGAAGTCTAGGTGTAACAGCCAGAATCAAGTGCCAGTGAACAAGCCCCATCGAAACTTTTTAAATTTCTGGGTTATTCTCCTCTTTGTGCCAGAGATGAAGCAGATGCATTACTAGTACTTAGTCTCTGACCAGCAACCACACGGGCTCAGCCATGCTTAGTCTAATATACCTGAAGTAGTATTTTAACTGGATATTGAAACTGCATTACGGTATTTGAGATGAAGCAACACTGGAGAGCAGGCTTAGTCTTTGTGGTTTGTTTCCTTTCTTCATTCTCATCAGCTTGTGCTTTAAAGAGCATGGAGCTGTACATCATGTTGTCTTTAAGTGCTGACTGCATTTCCCAGTCATGTTACGTTTACAGATACAAAGTATGTGGCATAAGGGCAGACTCAAGCCTGGCAGCATGCAGAGCCTGGCCCTTGAGAGCTGCATTACTTCAATTATCAGAGTATCACATCCCAGAGAGCAGCTGCCTTCCAGTACTAATGATGAGGATACTTGCTTGAGAAGAATGTACCTTGTCTTTTGCATCCGCATAACTGTATCTGTCAGGTGTTCTATTACACTGGTATTCTGTAAAAAACCAGTTGTGGCTGCTGGGAGCTGATTTAGGTTGGTCAAGGGGAGTTGGGTTTTTTTTACTTTGAGGACATGGGGAGGAGAGCAGAGCCATGAATCAGAGCTGTTAGAATGTAATACTTCACAGCCTCTCCCCGGCCTCTGGAAGACTCATCTCTGCTGCTACACTCACCAAAGCCCTGTCTTGCCGCTGTAGCTCTGTACTGTTACTTACCAACTGCCCAGTAACCTTCAGGACTGACACGTTCTCTGACCGTGCACTGTGTCTCTACTCTGGGACTTGGGTAAAAGGCAAAGTGGCTTTGGAAACTGGCATGAGAGTGTTTTCTGAGCAATGGGCTCTGCTTATTTTTTTCCTGGAACTGTCAGCAAAATTCTCTTGCTTTGACCTCTCTCTGCCCAAGAGAATTCCTCCTTCTTCTGCTCATCTGCATTATTACCATGCCAAGGATTTCTTAGTCAGGTGCCTGAATTATTCACCACTTACTTAGAAAGCAGCAGGCAAGAACTCCTGAGTCTTGATCATGCTGCATTGTTTTTTGTCGGGGCTGTAGTATCACAAACATTGCAAAATTGCCTAGCAAGTAAATTCAGTCTCCTTGAAGAACTGAAACCTAGAGCCTCAGAGGCTACATGGGAGCCTAATTCCCACTGAATACAGCAAAAGGGGAGGCAGTAGCACTGTTCAGAGTGCAACACAGCTCAGCTATGGGAAGGACTAGGGTAGCACGACTGGTAACGTTCTAGCTTAAACAAAACTGGCTTACCTGGACAGCAGGATCTACCCTAAAGCATTTTTAATTTATTTTAATGAAGAGATTACTGAGGGAAGAATTTTAAGAGCATCTCTCGGTAAGTGAAAAGGAAAAAAAACCAACCTGAATTTGTTTTCAACAATGTACCAGAATGTCTCAGCCTCAGACTTAATGTGAAGGAATGAAGATAATTGTGTGCTCAGTGTAGTGCAAAAGAAAGATACTGTCTGGGAAAATGGTTTGGCTGGTAGCCTATGGAGCACAGCAGAAACTGTTTTAGCAAAATAAGAGTTCAATATGATCTGCTTCTGAGAATCCCTGTGTGGCCCCCACAGTTAACACAGGAACCTAATGATGCCTGTATATTTACATAATTATGTTTATAGTCATAACTTAAGTTTAAAACCTGAACTATATATATTTTTGTCAGTAGATGTTTTTTTTACCCTGGTTTACCTATCATGGCTTCCGCATATGGCAACTTCTAACTGTGCAGCGCACACACCTGTTGGCCTTTTGTCCCATGGTAAAGTAATGGTATTCAAACTCTGTAAAGCACTTTCGTGATGTTTCCTGTGAAGAAAGCTGAAGAAAATAAATTTATCTTAACAGCACCAACTGAATTTACATCTCTCAAGTTTGTCTTGCTTGTGTTCCCCGCTGCGTGTGGGATATGGACAGCAGTACGCTGGAGGTCAGGGCGGTGTTTGAGGCCCAGCACAGAAGAGGACATGACGCTGGCTGCTTTCTGCTCCTGTTCCCCCAGAACTCCCTCACTGTCCTGCCTCCCCTCTGCCTTTAAACCAGTGTCCACCAGGGCACTGCACACTGGAGAACATGTAGCACTCAGATCACAGGTTACTGGTTTCACTGCGGGTTGATTTTAGCTGCTCTCCCTTCTGCCCTGCCTCAGGAACTGTGTGGTTCCAAGACTTCTTTTAAAGCTTAAGTTAAATGGGTCAAGAAGAGCGTTTTTATTTAAAGTGAGAATAGCAACGCCACCCTTCCATAGCAGCTTCTGACCTTAAGTCGTGCCTGGTGATATTCACACCTATTTCAAATACCTGCAATGCAAAGCAGCACATGGGAGGTAGAACAGTGAAAGACACAGTTAATTCAAAGTTAAAGTTAATTCAAAATGTGATGTAAGGCATTAACAGCAGCATTATTGTCAGTATGTGGACTTGGAACAAGCCAGAGATGTTTGACATCCACAAATACCAAAAAGCATCCAGCTGTTATGAACAAAAAAACCAAAGCAGGTGATAAGACTGTGGTCACTGCAACTCAACAAAGTAGTCTTGTCACAGCCCAGCCCCCAGTGATAGAGGCACAGATTTCACTTCTTTAAAAGAATCAAATCCCTCACATTCATTTGCAGTCCTTCCTGACAATTCCTTCAGCTCATCATGACAGCAGGTTGCAGAACTCACTGACAAAAGTTCCACTGCACTGAAGTAGAAAGCAGAAGCCCAAAATACAGCCTTGTACATAAAGACAAGCTGCTTTCCTGTTCTCTCTCACCTGGAGAGCCACGGCTCAGGTGCCTTGTCCCTTCCCCAAGCAGCCAAGGGTTCCTTCTGCCCAGCCCTGAGTGATTCTCCAGGTTGCACAGAGCTTAGAGGCTTGTAGCTCAGGCTTGAATCTGCAACAAATACTGATGCAAACTCTTTCTAGAAAACAGTATTCAGCAGCTACAAAATAAATGAAGAATACACCCTTGCCTTCAAAACAAAAAAGGGGTAAATTAAATAGACTTCAGTGTTAATGTGAATTCTTCCAGACCACTCCATTGGTCCTGTGCAACTGGATTCTGTGCTTTTCTGTTCAAACAGACTGCAGTAATTCCAGCTGCTTAAATACAGCTCTTCAGGTTCCATGAGCATATTTCTGCCCAGACTAAGACAGTGCACTCACATACAGGAAGTTCAGTAAATATAATCCCAGACCCCACTGTTACTGAAAAGGTCAAACACTTTGTCAAATAGTGTGGTTGTCTGACTAAGAACATTTCCAGCTGCCAGAAACTGAACTCTTTGTCTGGCTCCGGTTCCTGTCACAGACTCAAACAGGGAACATGGAGAAGACAAACTTCACTTCTTGGGTAACAGAATTGTTTCTACAGTTGCTGAGCGGATTCATTAACACTCAGGATGGCAGCAACAGCACCTCTGACCTATAGAAATAATTTATTACACCCTCTATTAGTACAAAAATTTACAAGCCAGTTCTTTTTTTCCAGTTTCCCTCTTCTCTTGCAATAGAAAATACCAAAAGATGAAAAAATAATGTAAAAATCTAAGTCCATTACTATATGGGAAATGCAATGGAATGCTCATCAATTGGTATTTTCCCCACAACACCCAGATAAAAGATGTGATAAGTGTTTTACAAATTATTTCTTAACTATTATTATACAACTGTGTCCACAGACAAAATCACTAGTGGGAGAGTTTGGACACATTAAAGTATTTTTGGATGAATTCTTGCCCTATTTTTAGATGCTTCTGGTAACCAAAGCAATCTTTCCTATAAGTATTACTGCAAATTTATTTTAATCTCAGGACAAGTTAGAAGTGAAAATCAAAGCTTTTAATTTTTTGGGCAAGAATGAAAAAATATAAATATGAATTTTAAAATGTACAAATTAAGAACAGAGAATATGCTTAGTGTATTCTGGATCGCTTCACTCTGCTCATTTCTCCCAGTGCTTTTCTTTTCTGGGATAATCCGGTTCCAAGATCTGAGTTATTCTGAAGGTAAGACTCAGCTTCTGGCAGGCAGTAAGACTCCATAGGGGGAGGTGGATCCTTCAGTAGAGAAAGAAAAAAGAGTGGGTTAGCAAGAAGAGCAGCTTCTGAGAAGACAGAAACAGCTCATTAGTTGTCTAAAACTGAAAATAACAAAACAAACATTACACACCTACATTTTGAATATGTTTTGCAAGCAGCTCCCTACTCTGCAACAGATCCCACTGCCAGCACCAGAACAAGTCATGTCAGAGCATCAATTTGAGGCCACAGATCCCAGCCCTCAGCACCGGCACTTTCTGGCCACAATTCCTGGCAAAGCAGGCCCGTGACTGGTAGAGCAGCAGTCCCCTGCAGGGGGCTTGGGCTGTGTGGCAGGCGGGGAGCCCTCGGGCGTGCCCACCTGGATGAGGTAGTCAGCGATGTACTCTGGTTTGAGGCAGTTCACTCCCTGGGCTGCCGCCTCTGCCACGTTAACCCTGGAGTCGTCTGGCTTCAGCTTACTGAAGTCAGCAAAGAGGTGAGTCGCTTCTTTGAAGAGAGATGCAGAATGGCCAGAAAACACCTATAGACAAAACACAGCCCAGGAAGTTTAGTTGTGTTTCTTCCCCAAGACAAATGCAGTTCATGACCTTTAATTTCACTCCTCAAATTAACAGAAAGCAATGAGAAACCAAATACCATTTAAAGCTGCATTCTGTACCATCACATACCTGTCCAGAGGGGTGATCCTTCTCATCAGAGCAGGGCACAGAAACTCTATCCTCAATTCCCACCAGCACTACTGACTTGTGTAACCTCAGACAAGCTGCTCTGCCTGACCGCTTGCAAAGTGAAGATGACAAAGCTTTTTCCTCCCACCCTTTGACCATTTCTCAGCTACCCTGTGTAAGCAATTTTGTTCATTAAGACCTTTTACTCACAGGAAAAATACCCAGCACAGGGTTAAAGAGAAGGAAAAAAAAAAATTAAACCAACAAATACGTATTTCATTTTTTTTTTCAAACAACTACATACTTTTGCTCCTCCTGACTGAAGAAGGCGCCTGAATCCCGCTTCCTTGGTTTGATCAACGTTCAGGATCACTTTCCAACCACTGAAAGCCCCCTAGATAAAAGACAATTTAGTCAAAAGTATGCTGGTACTGAAAAAGTACAGACTTAAAGGATCTATAATTTACCCCTTTTGAGAATATCTATGAGACAAAGACTTGCAATTACCTAGTTTTGCCTTTAAGTGTACATGCTAGAAAAAAAATCCACAGAACACACAGCTATTGGGCCACAGTCAGCAGCTTGCCACCCAGCCTCCTCTAAGGAAAGACCCTTGGCAGAGAGTGTGCTTTCCAAGAACACTAGACGCTGAGAGCAATCTTAGATTGAAAAACCCCAGTTACTTGGAAACATTTCCCTCTGTTCCCCCACCACGCACTTAGTTACAGTAACAGCACCAAGGGCCTACTGGTTGCCTCCTACAAACACTCAGTATGGTTTCCAAGTAGGCAAAGAGAGTGGAGGATTTGTTACAAGGATTCCTTTTACAAAGGTTACTGTAAAACACACACCAGATTTTTCCTGACGTAATTGAAACAACACCTTTCAATGAATCCTCAACTGCAGTGCCTGATTTGAGAGAGGAGTTTAAAGGCTTTGGGGAGTTCAAGTCTCACTTTGAAAAATCTCACTGAAAGCAGTATGAAAGCAGTAACCAGTTTTGGTTTCCTAGCAGAGCTGAGTTAGGTTAGCTCTCCAGTCACAGCTCCGAAGCACAAACATCATCTTCCTGGCTGAGGGACATTTACATACATAAGTAGCCACATGTCAGCTTTGCAAAACATGAACACTTGTTCAGAAGAGACTAGGACTTTTGATGTACCAGCACAGAAAGTTTTTTAAAAAACAAAATTACTTAACTAGAATATATCAAGCCAAGCCATTTTGTTCTCGATAACAAGACAGGTTACCTTCCCTTGACAGTTAAGTTTGTAAGTTTCTTAGTGACAATTGCTGTCCTGTCCACCCACATTGTACAGATTACATTACAAGAGTATCTATATACCTCAACAATACCAGTTTCCTTCGTCCCTTTATGAATTTTTTTCCTCCACCTCATGGCTGCCAGTGCTAGTTTCTTCTGGTTTACATTGATTCCAGACAAAACATTAAGTACAGAGTTACTTCCCCACTCATAGTCTTCTTCCTGAAACAACCATAAACTTTGAATTACAAAGCAGTTCTGCCAACTTTACCAGCAGAAACACAGATTTTAAAAACCCACACCAAACAGAAAACATAAAACTCTGAAACAAATACCATCTCACTCTAGCTATATATATGGATTTTATCGAGCCAAAACAGCTCTAGGCAAAATTTGAGATATGGCTCTTAATTGCACATGTGTATCTGAAATAACTCATGTTTTCTGTGACATCAAGTCACATACACAACTTGATTCCTCTTGCAGTTACATCTACAATAGAATTCAACAGCAGGACAAAGCAAATCCCTACACTGGACACCATTGATTATATTTCTACAGTGTCTTCCAAAATAATGAAAGTTGGTTTTAATACATAAGGATATGAAGCAGTCTACAGGCATTATTAAAGTTAGTCTGGTAAATGTAAAAGAACTGCCTGACCCAGGAGAACTGCAAAATTAACAACCAGGAAGGCATCAGAGAGGTAGAGTTCAAAAATATTTATGTACATGGTTACAGAACCAAGTTATTTAAAAGTAGTATGTTTATTTATTGAAAGGGTTTAACAAGAGCCACGTAAGTTTAGCTGATACCAGTGAGAATTTACCGAAAGGTATTCAAAGACTCAATTTTAAGAAACTATTATGAAAAGCACAGGTATTTCATTTATCTTACATCAGGAGTTTGGTCCAGGACTAGTTTTCAGACAAAGCTGGCCAAAAACTTCTCAGATTTTGGATTCTCTAAAACTCTCATGGGTTTGGCACCCTAAACTAGCAATTGGTTTTAAGAAGTTGTCTTTTCCTAGTAGTGCAAAACAAAAACAAAAAAAACCACAAACAAAAAACAAACAAAAAACAAAACAAAAAAACCCCCAAAAATGTAAAACCCACTAATGTCCTAGTGACAGGGTCACATGCCTGAACAAAGCAGCCAGCTCCTCTACACGCCTCCAGGTAGGAACGATGAAGCACCCACTTCCCAGCTGCCATCGAAGCCAAGAATTTTTCATTCCGAAGAGGATGTCCCACAACAATGTGTGTGCAACTCGGATCAAAGTACTGTTTCTCAAGTACTGTTCCACCTTGAATTGAGGAATGAATTCGATTCAAATTATCTAAGCATCATGCTGTACACAGAAAAGATCAACTCCAAGTGAGAATTACTTGAATCCAGATGAAAACTCAACTCAAATTTACATTGAGAGTATTATCATTGAAATGACGTGGGCAGAAGCTGCCAGAGAGGAAGAAGCAGCCAGGAAAAGAGTGGCTCTGTAAAGTACCACTGCAACACAGACAGGAATGAGAGATGCCAGAAGACAGCCCATCCTGGGCACTCCCAACAGTAAAGAATGAGGCTGTTGTAAAGACAGCTAAAAGAAAACTATCAGAAGACAAAAGCACTGCTGTTTTATGGCAAAGCTGATTGCTTGCATAATAATAACAATACTATATTCAAAGAATTGCTCACAAGCACAGAGAGCCATAAATTTGAGACCTCAAATCTGATGGGTCACTAACAGAAGCGCTTTCTTTTCCCCAACAAGCCGCAACTGAGCAGACACACAGAGGCACATACGATTCTTTGCATTTCACAAATATCTGATACCTAATTCCTCAATCAGGTGGCAGTAATCGAATCTTTCTTGAGGATTAAGAGAAGACAGCTGAAATTTACGTTGTTTTTCTGTTTCTTCATCAGCCTTCTTATCTACTGTAACAACCTAGAAATACAGTAACAGATTTTGAAAATATGACAGAACGATCAGGTTGACAGCTGACTATTTCTCTGCCAAATATCATGGGTTATTTATATATTAAGTTTTCTTTTAGCTGGGAAAAGCAGAACCAAACCTGTCAGTCACTTGACAAAAAGCTTGAATCTTATCAAATTATCCTTAGGCTCCTGCTTGAACATACTCTTGGTTCCCCCTTTCTTCAGGGCACAGCTGAACTAATCTGTCATAACAACTACTCCTTCATTCACATCCACTGAATGCCAGGTTGAACACATGAAGAAATCAGCATTGATCTGTCACACTGCCTCATTCACTCACTTTCTATCAAGTCAGAATTCAATATCCTTTGAGGGCCTTTCCACTAACACGACACATTATGCCTCTGAAGACACAGAACTGCTGAAAGTTTGGGCATCAAGTGACACACTGCAGGCAAGACTATAAGATCATTTTCCTTTCCCTTAACAAGTTCATAATAAAACTCGATTTTAAACCAGGTTTTGGCAGAAAAATAATTTCCCATTTGTACCTAAACATAAAATTCCAGATACCACCAAAGAAACAAAGGCCTAACTTTTTTTCCATCATCCTAACATGGCCAGAGGAGTTCCAAGTAATACACATAGTAACTCTTCACTCCAAAGCCTGCCTTAGCACTCCAGCATGAACTAATGGGACAAAAAGCTTTATTTGTCTAAATAAACAAGCTTTATTTTTTAAAGTAAATATTACTTGTTAAAAATCTCAAAGGAAAGGGGAGTATTGAAAAGAATAGAAAAAAGAGAATAGAATAGAACTGCACAAAAGTAATCTACCTCAAGATTTTAAATGCACATCTTCACATTTTATATTCACCATCAAATTCAAAAATTTTGGAAGTATTACTGCATCTCTCAGAATACAAATCATCATAAATATTATTTCATTTGACAAACCTTTTCTTTGGGCTCTGGTGCCACAGGAGGGTTAGCCAGGGGGAAAGCAATGCTGGGGGCCTGTGGAGTGGGGATCAAGTTATCTTTAATTGGTGTTTCAGGATCTCTACATATGGGATTCTTTAGACCTTCAATCACATCTCCATCCCCAGCCTCAGGAACAGCTGTGAAAGTAAAGTGTTGTTGCATGGCTTGTCTTTGGCAGAATACAATTATGTATGAAGTAAAAGATAAAATAAAAATAAATTTAAAAAAACCCATCAATTGCTGCTACAACATGTACAGTTATATTTCACCTGCCTTTCATAAAGATGTTCTTCCTTATACCACAAACCACCACCAGCAATATTGCAACCATGTCCGTGAATGCCTTGCTTCAAAAAAAACCACCTGAAAGCCTCAAATGACTTGATTTCTTTGGCTAAACTGCACTGATTTGGTTGAACCAAAAATCAATTGAATGAATTTATCTAATTTTCTTCAACCTCCCCCGGGACAAGTCAGTTTTCAAGAAGACTGCTGCCACAGAAATTCTACAAGTAGATTGAGGGAAAGAGTCAGTGGCAGCAGGGAGAGAGAAATAAAGGATTCCGCTACCTCAGAACAGAAAGAAAACAAAAACAGATTATAAAAGTTCTGGTTTTGGCAGAAAAGGTACGTTGCTTCCTTAGTCGTAGCAACAGGCTTTAGAATTCAAGAAGAACAGGGAACATAAATTAAGTATCTTCACTGAATCCTGACCCCAGCACATCCACCAGCAACTTGACACATCTTGGTTTTTCGGGTCCATGAGTTAATCTTGTACCCCAATTCTTCACCTCTAAGTATTTCCACTACAATGGAAAAAATTTTGCTCAGGGTATTCCTATTTGAATTCCACTATACTCACCCGAGGTATTACCTGGAAACCAGCTGTAGTTCAAAACACCAAAAAAATCAAAACAACTTGGAAAATTTTATGAAGTCTATCAAGTTGTTGGAGTTTTTTTGGAACCACAGCAGTCTATTTTTAGACAAGCACTGCCTTGGTGTTTGACCACAAATGGATGGGAAAACTTATCTTTAAAAACAGCTACACATAACGAAGCTCAAAGATGCAAAATAGTATTTTTGGCACTTGAGAAATGCCAGTAATGCTCACTTTTTTTGTAAGTAGAACTCAGATGTATTTTAAAAGCCCCAAAGACCAAATGGATGCTGTTGCACAGAACAAGGATATTGCATTTCTAATTTTACCTATACCAGCCATCTCGGCATCAGGTACAGATCCTTTGAGGGCAGACTCATCCATGTTCTTATTGGTGTTACTCTGACCTTGCTCCAGGTACTGAGAAGGACTATTAGGCCACTGAAGGTTGCTGACAAGTCTTGCTCTCTCTTCCCTTGCAGTAGGATCATCCCAAATGATCTGCTCACTCTGGGATGGCTCTGTGTTTATATCTGCCAGTGCCTGGCGGGACTGCCTGAGGGAAAAACCGCAGATACCTTACATACCCATTTTACAGAAGACTTCCATTCCAGAAGGCAATGTGTTAATTATCACATCAACTGCAGCACCCAAGTGAACTCATTATTAGAAATTATGTCTGGGAAAGGGGAAAACTTCAGTATAAAAGCTATTCTAGCATCCTAGTTTTATGAATCTAAGTGTCAGCATGGCTGAAAAAAGGCACTGAAAATACCAATAGATATTTTTATTATATGCATATTAATAAGTTATTACAAAATCTGCGTACCTTACTCTTTATTAAGCCTATTTATCTGCAAATAAGCACCAAGCTAAATGAATAATTTTGCAAGGATTCCATTACTTTCTTACTGCACATCAGTGTTGGTAGAGCTCAAATCCTATTCTCCATTTGGAGAGAAAAGAAAAATAAAAGAGAAGAAACATCCACAGAGGTGCTTTGCAGTAATACCTACTACTTCTTTATGACCTATGTAAGCATTCATAAATACTTTCTTCAAAATCTGTAAGAACATTAAGGAATCTGAAGAGAAAGAAAATAATCCAGTTCAAAAACCGAACATTAAAACCAATCACATTATTCTGGTTTTTTCATAAAACAACAGATAGCCACTATGGATTAAGACCACATTCTGACTTTACCTAGCACATCCAGTTAAAGCTTCTGAATTGCAAGAGAAGCAACTCAAGCACATCCGTAGAAACAGGCAACACATCTGAAAACTCTGGAGACTATGCACGTTTCAATGAATGCCTAAATAGATGCAAAGACAAAACCAGATACATTTAAATACAAATCAATACCTTAGAGCTTCCAAGACCCTGCTGCGGCCATTTCGCACAGACCGTGCGCTATCAGGAGTGGCTGGAGAACCATCAAAGCTGCTCCTGGAAAGGGATCCTCTTCGCCCTTGTGGTTTCACTAGTGATGTGGCAGACATGAGCTCCTGCAGCTGCCTTTGGAAGTTCTCCCTCATTTCTAGTGCTTGGGTTAAAACTTAAGAGAAGAAACAAAACTCAAATACCACAACTCTTATACTGTAACAAGTGAAAAGTGAACAACTGCTCACTGTTTCAGTGAAAACTGAAACTCCAGTCAACCTCCCTCCTCCACCAGGACCAAGACTATACATTAAAAAGAGGAAAAGTACTCGGGTAAGAGTATCTAGGAAAACTACATATGCCCCAAGTCACCTATTTTTAGACACAGTGAGAAAGAAATCTCCATTTGGCTCACTTCTGAATTTCCTCACACAATCTAACTTAGATCCACAATTCTTCTGTAACACATTTATTCATGTAACATATACTCCAAAACAACAATCTGTCACATTAAGGATGAACTTCAGTGTTTTAAAAACAAAGAAATGGCAATTAAGTATTTTCCAATGAATGATCATGATTTTCTTGTGGGCTGTCGAGATCTTTAAAAGAGAGAGGAAAACCCTTTCCTGGCATCTGGCAGCAATAAAAGCTAGCTGTGCTTGACCAGTATATAAATATGCTATCTAAAGTTTCCAGATCTTAGCATTCAGCACCTGGAACTGTCAAAGGCTCATTCTGATAGTTTGATATTACATAAACATTATGAAAACTGTGATTTACATTTACCTCCTTTGGATTCACTTGCTACAATTTGTTCTTCCCCTATAGCGACTGTTTCCTTTATTTGGTCAGCAGGAACATCATCTTCGGCATCACCTTCATCCCCTGGAATAATCTAAAAACAATGAAGACAAGTAGATTTCTCAAACACCATTTTTAAAATTCTTTTAACCATGTCTGACATTTGTAAAAATTCTGAAGATTTTTAATCTTGCTTTAGAGTAAATCTAACCTTTCTGCTACTGCAACGACAGTGGAACAGTGAATAGTAACAAGGGTGACAACTCCTATTTTGCAGGCTTAATGTCTGCTAAAACAAGTTCACACCTTGGATCTCATTACCTGAATGAAAATTACCTTTTCAAATTTGGAGAGCAAATCCTGAAATGCCTGTGTTTTCCTCCATCACCCTAGAAGACGAATATTACAAGTACAGAAGAACCTTAAGGGACTTCTGCAATAGCTACTATTAATCACTAGCTAAATCTGATTCAGTACTTATTCATTGCTGAATAAGTATCAATGTTTCTATTAATTTGTCAATGTAACTTAACTGAATCCAAATCACTTCATGGAACACACATTCCCATCACACATCACACCTCATTTTCCTCTGCTGGTTTTCCAGTTGAAAGAGGTTTACTGGAGAAGGAGGGGAGCCTGATGTCTTGTACTGCACTGATGTCCAAGCTCATTTTGGGATTGTAAGTGTGAGGAAAGAGAGATTCAGGAAGCCGTTTATATTCTCGGGCACTCTGTAAGCACATCAGTTAATAAGAGAAAGATGAGGAACTGGTTGAGATAAAAGAAGTTTCACACCTAAACATAGGAAAAGTACAATAGAAACACTGTCAAAAGAAGTACTTCAAACAAGGGGAAAAAGGTGGTTGCCATTCTGGGAAAAATGTAACAGAAGCGTTCAGTGGAAGAAAATTTATTTCTCCTCATAGAGAACAAGGTAAATGTACATCAGTGAAAAGAGATCACTCAATTTATTAATTCAAAGCAGGATGCAAAACATTATTCCTTATATAGGTTTAGTATAAATGCAGACAGAAAATCCACTGCCGTATAACTGGTTTTAAGTCTCCACTTCCCTTTACTTTTAAATAGGGAACAAAACAAGCTTCATACCTCTACAAGCCAGTGTTCTGAAACAATATGTATACCCCGTTCTTTAACAGATTTGTACTCCTTATTGTTATCATTCTGTCCTCCCTTATAGATGAAGTGTGTTACTGTTTCATCAAAGCACCATCTGGAAAAGAGAACAAAATACAACTTGAAGATGAAATTTCTATCAAAAAGTATCATAAATCCAGCTCAGAAATTGTCCTGTCTCTTGTTCAAGTTAAAGTAGTTTTGCCTGTTTTGTTACGCCTCAATAAACAATGAGAAAAGAAAGTGAGTTCTTTGCCAGAAAAGACAGCATTCAGTTTCACAACAGAACAATTTCAACCTGTTTTGAAAGCATTCCCGAAGAAAATAAAACTAAATGGGATAAACATATGGACACACACAGAAAGGAGGAGGTTTGCTTTAGGATTTGTTTGGTTTTTATTTAAGTGAGTGCAATGTTAAATCAGTTTCTGAAAAGAATGTGTGATCCAGGATAAGAGCTTTTTCTTTTGTTGTCATATTGAGCTGCAAGTGAAATATAGATCCTTGAAGCTCAAAATAAACAAAATGAGAGCTTCTAATTTTTAAAATGACAAAAACAAGTATTTGCTATCTAATCTAAGTATCTTCAGCATTTCTAAGCTACTGCCAAACATAAGGGCAACTTCCTTCACACCATGAATAATAACACTTACATAGTAAGTCAGTAACAAAACACATAAATCAGACTTAGTGGAAGCAGAATTCTGTCTTAAATCACAAATGTTAGTTGGTAGTTTCTCTTCTTGACAACCTATTTTTCCTAAGCTTTTCTAAGAACACTGACTTCGCCATGCTTACAATCTAGAAAATAATTTGTTTTGAGCCAGAGAAAAACACATACGTTCACATCAGATTAAAAATTTAAAATATAAAGCAAATGTTAAACCATCTAAAAGCTAAACTACTTCAAAACAAAGGGAAAAAAAAACCCTGCAAGAAGACTTCTGGACAAACATTATGAAGAGTGCAGGGACTGGGGACATGGCAGGGAAAGATGTCCTTATTCCAGATTACAAATGAATGACTGTTGCCTAAGATGGTGAAATCTAACATTTAGCTACAGCAAAAGACATATTAGGATACAAAGACTTGTAGTTATGAGAAGCCGTTTGTATTGGCTGATACCTGTAGTCTGCTCCAAGAGAAGCTGCTATGGCATTCAGCTCCCTTTGCCTCTTACTAAGTTTTTTACTAACATATATAACAGCATCAGCTAGAGGCTTGGGCTCTTCTTCCTGGTCAAGCAGCAGGGATAAAAACAGGAAATTCATGACTGGAAGGCTTCTGTATCAATAACAAAAATACTTTAATATTTTCGCATGTAATAAAATATACAGTGACAACAAAGGTAAGATAAACACACTCACTCTATTTTTGATGCTCCCCTACCCATGCTCAAAACCCAGCATTAATAATATACCATGTGCTAGGAATGCCAAGACAGAAGATTCATTCAGTCTCCCTAGAACATAGTCTGCTCCTTTTATCACAGGCTGAACACTGAAATTAGGGAATTATCAAACCTGATGGTACTGAAGTATTTCACTGTAGAGGACTGAGACAAGTAAGACTAAGGAGCTACAAAATAAGAAGTAGTAGCCTTCCCTTTCCAGAGACCATTAGCTTTCTTGCCCCTCCTCAAAAGTAAACAGTGCACTAACATGGCAAGCAATAAATAATGCTCCCTTTCCTCCTACACCCTTCTGTTTTCTCTCACTTTTCTTCTCCTATTAAGCACCAGAGCAGCACCTTAGAGAGGAAGGAAGGATAAGAAGACATATGCATTAATAAAGAACTCCAAACTTTAGTCCAAGACAAAATATCTAACCCTGTTCAGCTGGAACCTGAGAATTTCTTAAGTGTGATATCTCACTCCAGCACTACAAAGTCTAAATTGGTACATATTTATATGCCATGTTACTTGGCAACTGCTTATTATTCAAGACAGTAGTACTGACAGTAGAAAAAGGTTTTAAAATTCTTTGCCTTCCATGAGGAAGTTCTTCTATCTTACCTTCCTTTAATTGTCATTGAAGAACACATAATCACGTGAATTTGTATTCAAATAGATCACAAATAACATCAAAATCCTTTGTAACTTACATCACAAAAGACAGAGCTTTTTCCTAATTAAGCCTATGCTCCAGAAACTAAACCCTCAAATTTCCTACCACTTCTGGCTGTGCAGCAGCCAACTGAGGGCTGGCAGTCAGAGCTGCTGCCTGTGTTGTGCTGCTTGCCAGTGCCAGTTTCAAGTTTCTGCCGATGACTTCAGAGAGGGGTGTACTCAGTTTCCTGGTTTTTTGTTCAGGACCTCTAGGAGTTTCCAAAGCTTCCAGAGCATCCTACAAAAAAAAAAAAAAAAAAAAGAAACTGGCTAACTTTCATGAACACCTCAGGAAATTCTCACTCAGATGCAAGTTTTACAAATACAGTAAGATTTCATACTCCTAAACCAGGACAGCAAACTAGAGGAGCAGCTACCAAGTGCCACTGCAGTACCACTGCACAAAAGCTGGACAAGACAAACCTGATCTTGGAGTCTGCTTAAGCAAAAAAAGAAGACAAAAGATTATTAATCTCTCTGTTCACTGCCATCACTTAGAATCGCCCTCAGTGGAAAAGCCAGTGACCAAACCCAGGTATTCCTAACCTCAACCAATTATTTACATGTACTCACACCTTGCCCTACAGCAGTTGCATGAGTATGTAATTCTATCTGCACCTTTAAAATACCATTTCACACTGTCCTTTTTATATACAAATTTTGGTCTAGAATATCTTGCTTTTGAAAAATTATCAGAGCTTTCTCTTCATGAAGCAGAACTATCTAAAGAGAACACTGGCTTTTCCTACATTTGCAACATGTTTTGTCCTATTGTGGGCAGAGGGATTAAAAAATAAAACAGAAAACCCCCTTCAACAGAACAGACAACCCACAAACAACCCCTCTGAAAATGTAACAGCTCTGCAGGAATTCAATGCATTGACCTTTCAGTTAAGGCCTTGAAAATTAAAAACTAACCTAAAGCCTACCAAAGCACACCTGAGACATTCAAGAGTTCTTCCAGCACAGATACTCTCTAAGGTTTTTTTTTGCTGGTTTCTCTAGCCTTTTGTGGCCTTCAGAACAAGACAGTGAACCCAAAACCCCAACACATTTTTCAGCTTGCAATAATAGCTTTGTGATTGCTCTAAAGCTATTACATTAGAACATGTCATCCAAGTAGCATTTCATCAGAAAATGCAAACACTTGTTTCCAAATACCTGGAGCAATTTTAAGGCGTCTTGTTACATTTATCAGTCTTTAGATGCAAAGAACATACACCGGATGCAGTCTGAGGTGTAGAACACACAAGCATATGATGCAATAAGCACAAAGGAGCTTTGTTAAGGACATTACAGCACTTCCTATTCAATAAATTTAGTCCACGTGTCATTAACTAAACTATATAAATAAAGGAGCCAGTTTTCCTGGCTTTATTCAAAAGGGAAAGTCTGTATGTGAACAGCATAAAAATGGGTAAAAGCACAGGTTTCTGTGCTGCTTTTAAGTTTATGTACATCTGAAACAGTACTGCCACATGGACTAAAAAGTTTGCAGAAATCACCTTTACATCAAAAGAAGGCTTGAACAACTTGTCTTTGGAAAGAAACTTTGATGGTGTGTCAAGATGTAAAGATGGCTCTTTCTGGAGCGGTCCCCCTTGTGCAACAGGGGTTGTCTTCCCAGTATGATGAGAGATCACAGCTTGGAAAGCTTTACTCTGGAACCTATTGATATCAAGGGGGGTCACAGCTCCTTTTTTCCCAGCTTCAAGGAGATGAGTAGGCTGTTCTGAATCAGATTTAACAGTTGCTGGTGTCTTGCTAGGCTGAGTAATGAAACTCTCCATATCTTTAAAAGAAACAAAGAAAACATAAGCAAGCAAACTGGTTTTTCTATTGAACACAGATCCCACATACTCTTATTTAAACAACAACCATGAAGAACTGAACAGAGGGGCATCAAATCATTGCAGACTAACAAGTCTGAAGTCCTAAGATGGATCTGTCATCAATTCCCATGCAAGCTACAGAGCAGCGTATGTGCCAAAAAGGATAAAGCTGAGCTTGAATCCCAACTGACTGATAACCACAAGACCCCACCGGCTTCACCAGATCACAGCAAACACATGGTATCATTTCTGTAATCACAACTCAACAGCAGGAAAAAACATGATTGTGTGTGCAACCCGGCCTAATGGAAGGTGTCCCTGTCCACGGCAAGGGGTTGGAACTAGATGATCTTTAAGGTCCCTTCAAACTCAAACCAATCTACAATTCTATGTTAATATTTGGAAAAATATCCTTTAGCTCTAATGCTCTGAAGGTGTTAGGAGAAAAAATTCCATCATACCTGCCTTCTTTATTGTGAACAAACAGTACAATGACACAGCCATATTCCCTAACTTGCTAAGAACCAACCTTCAGCTTCTGCATTTTCAACCAAGAACTTGCTTTCATCTGCTCTCTTTCCTGTCCTTGCAGACTGCAAAAGCCAAGCTACAGTGACTGCTGGCAAATTCCATTTCTTCGCAGCTTCATACTTGGAGCCATTCGGTTCTCTCACCACAAGATGGGTGCTGGCAAACATCCCTTTTTTCGCACTGGCTTTCCGCACAAAGAATTCCTGGACTCTACAATTAGATTGAGAAAACACTCACTTAGTCATAAACAACATTATTCTAGGGCACATTTATACTACCATAAAACGTATTCTTGCAACAAAAAAAGAACCAATAGAATTGATATCTAAGGCCACCCATTTTGCACTTTACAGCTTAACCTACAGGAAAGAAAAGAAAAACAAAAAATCCCAAAATAACAACAAAAACAAGTTACGCAGTAACGTTTTGCTTCTACCAGCACGCGAAACAATATTTCTTATACTCTAGCAATCCTCACATATCCTATTTTCAAATCATACACTGGGCCTAACATTCTTTGGCAAGATGAATGGAACAGGCTTGCTTCCCTTCCAGAGTCAACAAACACTATTTCCAAATGAATAACAGTTTTCTTTATATCACAGTTTTTCTCTTATCATCAAGGACACAATCTTGCAAAAAGATGGCAGCACTGAGAACTCATGACCAAGAATTTAGTTCAAATAGGCTACAAACAAGATCAAATGATACTCTAAGCTATACTATTTTGCCATGTCATGACTAAACGTGTTTCTTAAAGTTTTTCAAAGATCTTAATGAACTCTAAGTAAATAGGGCACCATTCTTTAGGAGCTGGGATGGTGAATGGGGTTCACCATGGTTATGAGGCTGAGCCAGATCGTACTGGAGAAGAACAGTGGTCCTTTCCTAGATAACCAAACAGCAGCTTGGAAGGCCACACCTGAAAACCTGACTATCATTGATCAGTTCAAGAGCAAAGTAAAAAGTTGCTGAGACTCAGTTACAGGGAAATAAGAGACTGAGCATATCCTGGTAGAAATAAGACTGTGTGAGTACTGACCGTATTTCCTTAAAAGAGAGGAAAATGGAACTATATAATGATGTCTCATTGCTTCAGCACCAGGTTTTGTAAATGAATGGAATTCAAAAGAGCTTTAACTCCAATATTTGTACAGAAGAAATAAAATGTATAATGGCAGCACATTGGCTATTTAAGAACAGTGACAGTAGATGTACCTGGCTCCCAGCAGTCCTGCCAGATAAACAAGGGAGTCTCTCTCAGCACCGGTGAACTGGCTAAAAGAAAGAACACAATCTTCCAGAGGGGTAGCTCCTTCCATTACCAGGACTGGTGTGAAGAGTGGATTGGATTGGATGTCTAAAAGGACCTGCTGTTCCACACACGTTATCTTCAAGAAGGTGAAAGAGAGAAAAACGTAAATCAAGCCTACAACAGCATTTATGGATCCAACAATGAGCAATCCTGCTTCCATCATTACATCTGACACAAATTATTTCCCAGTGGATCAGACAAAATCTTTTTAGACAATATCAGTTTTGTCAACTTTGACATAATGACGCATCATTAATTCAGAACTTTTCAGTTACTAAAGTTCCAACTCTGGAGGTTCCCACAAAACTGGAGGTTTCCAGTTCAGTGCATGATCTGAGGATCTGTATAGATTTACTTCACAGGAAGTTACCTAATACTGAAAGTTACTAACAGCAGGTAGTCTGTATCATGTGCCTGCTCTTGACAAATATCCTTAGTATTCTTTGACTTTTACGCTATAAATGTGACTTGGTCTTCTGCCACAAATTTTAAAAAAAGCTACAAAAAGCACGAAAGAAACGAAAATACCGAATTAAATCATTACTAGTCAACTAGTTCCTTCTAGAGTGCATCATATAGAAAGACTGTTGTCAGACCTCATACAAGCCTGGGTCATGACAATGAAGTCCTATTCAATCCTGTAGAAAATGAAGTGAAACAGATAAGACACCATCCAGATGCAGAGGCTTTAACACAGGCTTTCACTTAGTACATCTCAAATGAAATGAGGCTAATATCTCAGTATCTTCTTTATATTTAAGCCGCCAATAACTGCATTCTGACAAGACCAATTTCTAACACAGATACCTGTTTATTTGGGAACTGATAAAGTGTAACTCCCTTACCAGCCATGTATTTGTGACAACGTCACCAACAGTTGCCTTCACTGTGCACCCTAATAAAGGTACCACAGCATAGTCTGCAATGGTTCTGCTCTGCAGTGGCAGAACTTCCCCAGCATTCTCCTTTATAATATCTGCAATGCAGGACTCGTCCTCTTCACCAAAACCCAGAAGAAGAAATCTCTTTCTGAAAAATAAGCCTCCTTCAGCCAGTGCAGAAGACTCTGCCAAAGACCCATTACAGACAGAAGGCTGATTCTCTCCTTGAGCAGTCAAGTTAGTAACATCACTGAAGGTTGTGGATGTTAGCTTTTCAACTTCATCTGAAAGAGTAAAGAAAAATAAAAAAGAACCGAGCATAATAATTGTTTGACAAGAACATCAAAAACAATCCAAAACAGTTGCATGAAGAAACCACAGTATTTTGCTGTTTTCAGCCAGGTTTTAGTTAAAAATTGTTCTATATAGGCCTATTTAAATTTGAATTCTGAAATACAAAGTAGAAGTTAACACACTAGATGTAGATAAATTTTTAATATGCAAATCGTGCAAGCTCAAATGCTGATCATGAGCAGCTAAACTTTCTACAGTATGCTGAGCATAGAACATACCTAGTGCAGAATAGTTATTTACATATTGAGAGAGGAAGTCATCTTCAGCAGCTTTCTGGTGCTTTATCACGCTCACAGCATCTTTCTTCAAGAGATTGGTTTTTTTGGGAAAAATTGACTTCATTCCAGGTTGCTCCAAAATTGGATTCTCTAACAGCTGGTAGTTTAGAGGGATATAGTGCTCCACTGGACATAGACAACCTTTACCAAATGACTCCAGCAACCATTTTGCTGTCACTATATGAGGCCTGTAAAATAAAACGTTATACAAACAAGTTACAGCAGGTTTCAGACCTGTGAATCTTCTTTCCTCCTCCAAAAATACCAGTATACACACGCGCACACACACACACACACACACAAAATCTGTAACCCTAATGCTGAGCAAGCTTTGGGCAATTTACAACCCTTAAGAGACTTTTAAATTCTTTCAGTCTGAGAACAGAGCACTTCATAATTATTTGCTAGAACATACACTTTATCTGCCACTACTGTATTGCCAAGTTCTTCCTCCTCAATGTACTAACAAATACATGTTAACACCTCTTTTCACCAATAAGAACACTTGCTTTGCTACTCACTGAAGTCACTCATGGCTACCCAAAGACACAGTACTGAAAAGCACATGAGGATACACTTATGACCACTAATCATTTAAATTAAGAACTAGTTATCATTTTCAAATCAATATGCGATTCTAAAAATTATACAATGGTTTGGAAGGAAACTTTAAGACCATCTAGTTCCAACCCCCTTGCCACGAACAGGGGACACCTTCCACTGGACCAGGTTGCTCAAAGCTCCACCCAAGCTGGCCTTGAACACTTACAGGGATGGGGCACCACAGCTTCTCTGGGCAACCAGAGATGCCTCACCACCCTCACAGCAAAGAATTTCTTTCTAATATCCAATCTAAACCTCCCCTCTTTCTGTTTAAGGCTATTCCCCCTTGTCCTGTCCCTATATGTCCTTGCCAAAAGTCCCTCTCCACCTCTCTTGTAGGCTCCCTTCAGGTACTGGAAGGCCACAATTTGGTCACCGCAAAGCCTTCTCAACCTAATCCTCTCAGCCCTTCCTTGTAGGAGAGGTGCTCCATCCCTTTGAACATCTTGGTGGCCCTTTCCTGAACTCGCTCCAACAGGTTGATATATTTTCTGTGCTGGGGACCCCAGAGGTGTGGGAGAAAGAAAACAAGGTGTAACTAGACCTTAAGCAATACAGTTAGCACAACCTGTGAGCCGTTTTGTCCAAAAAGTGCTTCAGCTCATCACTGTTTTCCCCCAGAATGACATGAGTAACGTCTTCATTAAGCTGATTAAATCGAACACCACCACCGCAATTAATAAGCCTTCTCATCTTGTCCAACTTCCTGCCACTGAAGCCACAGAGATAGATCTACAAAGAGAACAGAGCAACAAAGAAAGCCTTTAAAAATGTAAAAAAAGAAGAAAAGAAAAAAGGGGAAAAAAAAGAAGTAGAATGTTTTGGTACAATTTGTTTCAACTGCTGCAGAACACATAGAGTAATGCTGCACCTTCTGAGAAGGAGCAAAAAAGTTAAGCATTTATAAATGGATTAATTTATCTTTGCAAATTAATCTAGCAAAGCTTCAATGTTTACTAATGGAATGAACCCCAAAATCGTATAAACAAAAAAAACCCCAAATAAACCCACACACTAATTCTAGAACCCATTCACTCTAGTGTTTGAATACAAATGTCTATGAATATAAAATTTTGTATTTCTACTACATGTTTAATACAATTATACACACACACACATACACATGTGGACACACACATAAGCTACAGCATGTGGAGACAAAATATATCTGATATTTGTTGCTGACCATGGAAATAATTTACGCAGGCAGAAAAGTGCCAGTGTTTCAACATAGTTGCTTTCACTTGTTAAAATGGAACATTTCAAAGTATACATAGTCAAACATACTCGACACCCATCTAACAAATCTTCAGGGGCTTGAAAAGAACTTATGTCCAAGTTTTCCAGCTCATCAGGAAGAGGATCCAGTCTGCTGCTCATAGCTGAACTACCTGCAGTTTCATTAACACCGCTCAAATTGATACTGGAAATGCGGCTGACATCCGAAAGGGTATGATCTTTAAAAAAAATTAAAAATAAAAAAGAGGCATTAGATTTGGCTCAGCTCTCTCTGCTGCTTCACTAAAGAAAATACAAACCTGCCATTTATGATTTTGTGGTGCTGTAAGGAAATGTAAAGTCTGAAGGATGAAAAATACTAAGTAAGTAAAACCTTTGTTAAACCAATGGGTTTCTTTACACATAGATTGATCATGATCTTACTAGAAAGAGTGCTTATACACCTTCTGTTTACTCCCTAAAGGCTGACACCTATGACATAGCAGCCAATTAGACCTGCTTTCATAGCTTTTATTCCAGTTTCGTGGCCACCTATCAGAAATACTTCTAAAATTAAACAGGATTCTCTAAAACTGAGAAATCAAGGCAAAACTCTGTAACTTAAAAGTAGGAATCAGTACCAAGTGCACACACATTAAAGCTGGCTGTGTCTTTCATGCTACCATGTGGGCATACAAAATACTTTTAACTTTTTTTCTGTTAGTAGCATGAAGTAAAAACAAGTGTATAAAGAAAAAAAAAAGGAAAATAATCAAAAAAAATTAAAAACCAGAATTTGTTTCCCCCTCCCACCCCCCAAGACTGCTGTAAGATTAAATTCATTATAGACACTTGTTTTAAACTACAAACGTACAATCATGCTTCTGTAGGACTTACAGATATACACCACCGGTTCTCAAGCAGAAAATCATACACCTAATTCAAGTTAACTTTTTTAACAACTAGGCACATGTTTCAAGTCTAGACATGTTGGAATATTCAATGTGAATAAAAGCAATCTGTTGTGTTTTATGCTTAAGCTGAATCTAGAACCCAAACTGTCAAACCACTACTGTAAAAGTAAGCACCTTACTCATCTCAAAACAGCTCTTCCTCCTTAATACAAATGTTTTCTATCTTATTTAAACGCATTTTAAAATATCTTACTTACTATGAGGCCTGCTGGTGTCATTTGTAGGTGTTGATGTACTGGGTGCATTAGGCAGTTTTGATCCAGCCTCTATTTTATACATTGTCTCATCCTGACAGAAGCCTTTCTTGATGCTGTCAGAAAACCACTGCACAGACACACAGTGCACATTCCACTTTTTGGCACATTCATACTTCTGACCTTCCAGAAGTAAACAAAATTTAAAAAAAAACAACACAATCATTAAAAAACCAAAGCAATTAAGAGTGATTGCTGAAAGATGGCTAGACATTAATAATTCAAATAACTGACTTTAATGCACAAATTATGTTTTACTGGACTGTTGATAAGCTGTTTATACTCTAAATAAAGTTAGAGTAAAAAAAAAACATCTCATGGATGGCTATCTCATGGTATGACAAGGCATTAAAGAAACAAAAAAGGGAAAAAGGCTTTAAAGCTTTCAAGCACACACCAAAAAAGAAAAGTCAAAAAGTCAGAGGATATTTCACTGTAGGCAAAGAGAGGGAAATTGGGAAAAAAAAGAAAACCCTTTCTTCTCACAATAAAACTAACTAAAATCCTTTCATCTTCCCAAGAGGAAGGAAAAGGAGCTTTCATTTTATCTTAGTAGGGAATTTGGAAGACACAAAGAATAATCACGTAAAAAACAACAGGCCACAATCAAGTTTCAATCATGGTACAAATTAAGTCCTATCCATCTCTCCCCAAAAAAGTTTTTCTTTTCTTTACCCCCTCTAGGATTCTCCCTTTTCCCTTCTTTAAATCCCATCTATGTCTCTGGCTTTTTTCCTCTCTTTTGTTCTTTTTCTCAAGTCTTTAGAGCAAAGCAAAGGTGCCCTGTGTTACTCTTGCCATCAACAGTGATTCCCTAAGCAAGAAGCAGTAAGAGCAACACTGAAGCAGACACAGAGGCAGTTCACGCTCCTGTGCTTACACACATTCACACGACTTCAACTGCAGAAGAGCAAACAGCATTTACTTTGTTGGTTGTACCTTTTGGCTCTTGAACTATGAGGTGAGTGCATTCATTCATCTTGAGCTGCCCCGTGTACTGCCCACCATGCTCAGCAGTGAGGCGCTGGACTTCTTTCCTGTCGGAGCTGCTTAAGCCGGTTACACAAATCGTGCAGCCAAGGAACACAGGACAAGCGTAGTCTTCCATGTTAACATCAGTGTACCTCATTATGCTACAGGAGTGAAAGAGAGAAAGTTGTTGTTTCCCAAGTAAAATCAACCAGGAAAATAAATCAGTGTGTACATAAGAATCACCAGTCCCCAAAACAAAATCAGTTTTGTTTTTTTCATACCCTTGCTGAGACTTATCCCACAATGCCTTAACCCAAGAAGGAAGCAAAATAGGTTTCTTCAGGGAAGCAGCTACCAAGTATTTCTTGCTGCCAACTTCTCCAGCTATTAGATGAGTTACTGACACGTTGAGGTCTCTGTATACACATCCACCCATCATTTGCACATATTTGTGAACTTCTTCCTGGATTAAGGAAAAAAAAATAGAAAATTATCAAGGGGAGAAAAGAACCTACATGACAGTCATGTTCGCCTTAAAAAGAACCCCAAAAATGTGGATTTCAATTGTCCCTGATTTCCCCTAAAAACTGTTCAAAAATACTAAATAGACATATGGAAGCCATAAAAACCTAACTATAATTTCCATTTTATTCGCACTCACGATAAGCTGAACAAAATACATACCCCAAATAAAAACATTACAATTATGCTGTATGAGCAAAATTTTGCAGATGGCTGACATTTTAGGTAGTATGAGAAAAAGATATCAGAATAAATATAAACATATATAATCATATTTGAGGTGTATTAATATGTGAGTTAACTACACATAGCCGACAACCTACAGAAGACTTGATGGACCAAGACACAGGTAGAAGGAGACTTCTATGCTCTGACTGCTGCCTTAGTAATGAGCCATGCAAAGCAAATGTTAACGATAACCTGCTGAACAATCCATCCTTGGGAAGGCCTTACCCTCACATCCTTCTCCAGGCTGGTACAGGACACCGTGACATCAGCCATGGTCATGTTGTACACCGGATACTCGGCTCTCGGGACACACCGCTGCGACTGCATGCAGTACAGGACTACCTGTGGTCCAACAATCCTACAGCCAAGCTGCAATAAAATAACAGGAAAAGCACAAAGGAAATAAGCAGAGGGTACACTGGCATCAGGAAGGCTTTCCTCATCCCTGAGTTCTGAGGAAGACAGGGCCCTTGGTCAGTTCTCCCTCTCCTCTAGCATCTCCAGGTAGCTGACTGTTTTGTTTTTACTTTCAGCTGTGGACTTTCTGTACAATCATTGTATATGTTCTGGCCTCAGTAAAAGCAGCCAATGGAATGGCTATGGCCAAAGAATTCCAGCTAGCCTATCTTTGTCCACTAGACAATTCCTTGCAGTCAAACCAAATCATGTTTATCAGGTGATAAAAAGTGTAAGAACCAGCTTAGGGACTAAAGCAGAACCAGAACCAACCACACCATTTATTTTCCCAAATGCTTGAAAATAATCATTATGCTTTGCTGGTCACCTTCTTCCCTAAGCACAGGATGCAGTGAAGTTCCTACTGCTACACTCAGTGCAGGAGAGAACATGCAGGACACAAGCATAGACATGAGTGCTTCTAAAAAGGAAAGAACAGAGCTCAAAGTAAGTTGGTGGGTGACATACCTTTCTGAGATGACTGAAACCCACGCCTCGGAAAGGATCACAAATGTAGAGTGATTTATCATTTTCCTTTATATTGAGTACTGTTTCTTCCTCAAGGATCTGGAGATGTTCTTCTGACTGGAATTCCTTTATAGACTGCAGGTAAATGGTGAATACAACATTTATTTAATTAGCAAATAATTAATAAAGAGGCAGTCCTGTGCAAACTACATAAGCACATATCCTTGAAACAGCTCACAACAAAGCTACCATGCAAACAGGTATTGGCAGAAGAAAGGGCTAAAACACCTCATAGGTGTCCCCCTCATTCCCTTGAGTCTTCACAATATTCTGACTTAAATATTCAGCACAGAAGCCTTCAGGACCTGATCCTATCACATGGTGCCTTTGGCTCCCACTAACCTCCGAAGATGTAAAACAACGCACAGTGTCATTCTAAAGTTTGTGTTTAAATGAATGACCATCACACAGGCCTTCCAGGCTACACGTTCCTTCCCTACAAGACAACAGGTTTTGAAACTGAACCTATTCCATGAAGTTCTTCAACAAAATTGCTCTTGTTCAACAAGCTTTATTACAAACTAAACACCGCTGCTACAGAAAAAGCTTTATTTCCAGGTGTACACATGTAAGCTAGCTTATTGTACGGCACATGCATCTAAATCAGCCACAGAAATCACATGGCAATTCACCAAGCTCACACAGGTGATCAAACCCACTTACCTCAAGGGCTTTGGAAAAATACTCCGAGCTCCCGGAAGACTTTATGAACTTCACAAGAAACGGCTCCTTACTACTTCTCATCCTTTAACTAAGAAGCAAAGCCCAGTGAGCGCCCTGACATTCCCGCCGCAGCCCGGAACCCCTCTCGCCTTGTCCCTATTCCCCCCGGGCCACGGGCCCGGCGCACGCCGCCCGGCCTCGGTGGCGCCGACTTCAAACGGGGAAGGAGGGGCGGGGACAGGCCGGCCCCACCGGGAGACCCCCT